>PDHP01000300.1:0-31521 GCA_003339455.1 Ophiocordyceps camponoti-leonardi (nom. inval.) | reverse complement strand
TTTTCTGTGAACCACGTGTGTGAGACTCGGATGCTCGGCAGCCCTTCTCTCCTCTCACTCCTCCTCGTCTCGTCTCTTTCTCTCTGTGGTCTCTCTTGGGGTTGGGTGTGAGGCGCGATTCCGGCTGATGGTTGCCGGCTGGGGGGGGGGCGTCATTGGGCTTTATGCCGAATACCCGTTTTTTGAACTGCCTTTTCTCTCATATTTTCTCTCTCATTGTCTTTGTCTCGGTCTCTTGTGTGTGATTTTCTGTGTTTCTTTTCTTTTCTTTTCTTTTCCTTCTTTCTCTATCGTCCTTCCTTTTTTTCTTCTTCCCTGACTGGACTTATACGCATACATACATACATACGGATACGTGCTACGCAACATGCATTATCGATCTCTCTAGCTTTCCCGAGCTACCCGTCCCTTCTTAGTTCCAGGGGTCTTTTTCAAAACGGTAGATAGATAAAAAGGGGATGGAAGGGGGGAAAGAAGAAAGATGGTTCTTGTGATAGGGAGCACAGCAGAAAACTACTACAACGTCACTTGCAGAAAGAAACAAAGAGAGATGATGATCGAACGCCTCTCCGTCGCTACGGCCATGGTAGGCCTCGTCGCGGACGGAGGACGGATATCAGAAACGCTGATGATGATGATGATGATGACCACGACTCCATCACCATCATTACCGCCTTCCTCCCCATCATTAACGCGCGCCCTACACGAGATGAAACAGTGCAGATCTACAATCCAAGTCCTCTTCAAAGCCTTCTGCCACCTCGAAGCCGGAAGGCTTCCCTTCCCGGAGAGGGCATCGTGGATTGCCGTCGAGGACGTCGTCGCTTCGCTTACGGATTGCGTCCTTGCCGTTGTTGAGTTGCGGGCTGTTTTGCTGGGGGGGAGAACGGGGATGAATATGATGGAGGAGGAGAAGAGAGGGCGAGAAGAGGAGGAGGTTGTTGATGCGCTTTGTTTGCGGATTCATTGGCAGCTTGTTTCTATGACGTTGATGGCTACCATCCTCAAGTGGTGAGTTCTCTCATATCCCCCCTTTTCGCCTCTACGAGAATCGAAGATGAAGAAGAACTAGAAATAGAAGATAGAGGCTAACACTCTTCAGCCCCGGCGTAGCAGACGCCTCCAACGCAAGCATAAGCCTCCACCGCAGAATGTCCCGCATCCTAACCCCAGACACGACCCTCTCCCGACGGATGCGGTCCGACATCATCACCTCCTCCTCCTCCGTCCGCTGCTACAAGACCCTCGCCGACGTGCGGGCCTTTCACCTCTTGCCCTTGCCCGTCACGACGGACGAGCTCGGCGTTGGACGGGATCTATACTCCGCAGCCGTCTATGCCCGTACCGTAGGGCCGTTTCTCTCTTCTTTGACTTGAGATTCTTTCCTTTTCTCACTATAAACCTCTCTCTCTGTTTGTTATTGAAAGGTATTCAAGACTCTACTTTTCTTTCTCTTCTCTTAAGAACTAGACGTCGAAATGGAAAGAATGCTGATGAATGTTCTATCAGAGTGAATCGGTTGACGACATCGCATCTAAGACGAAGCTTCATCATACATTACACCCAAGGGGGAATACTTACAGAGACGACATACAGATCCGTCCCTACGCGAGCAGTCAGGCGAGCATCTAGACGGTGTTTATACAACAGACGAAACAATGTGATACGACAGTCGAAGTCTCAAACAGATGATAGAAAACTCGGATTATTCCACCGTCAGATTTGGGGGAAAAAAGTCCATGGAAACATAAAAAACTACCCTATTGCAAAAGGCAGGTATCCTATTATACCATATATGTATATAATTCCCCCCCCCCATCGTGACTTTTCATTGCCAAAGTCATCATCATAGTTGTTCATTCCTCCATCAAGAAACATCAACAAAGCAGAAGAGATAACCATCTCTCATGTCCCTACTTCTCCTCCCATCTCCCGTAGCGCCTCCCGTACGATGGCCGCCGCCTCAACCATGACATCCTGACCCCTCCGCCACGTATACAACGCGACGCCCCTCCTCTCGAGAAGTTCGTTTGCCCTCTCGAGCCGTCGAAGCCAGAGATCGAGCTTCTTATTGGGCCCGAGAACGGGGGACCCGCTGGTGTTGGTAGCGGTAGCGGCCGGCGGAGACGTCGTCCCCGACCAGTAGCTCGTGAGACTGGCCAGCGAGCTTGACGGCGGCGGCAAGACCTCGCAATCTGGCGTCTCCGACTGGGATGATCGACTCCGGTTGAGCACCGGTCTCGTCGGCGGGCTTAGCCTCTTCGTCGACGTCGTAGACGACGTACCCGTGCGGCGTGGAGGAGGTGGTCTCGGAGGAGACGGGCCCTTGGATTCTGCGTGAACTGTTTCGCTCGGCTTCGGTACTGGACGTCGACTTCTAAGCGACGCTGGCTTTGCTGGTGGAGGTGGCGGCGGCGGCCTTCGATCCGACAATAGGTCAAGTGCGCTCGTGCCCTTCGTCTTGCTGCCCCGGTGTGCCGGAGATGATTCCTCCGGTTCGGTGGAAAAGTCAATCAGCACTTCGGCCGTCTTTGCCGTCCCGTTGACCGGCTTCGATGATATCGACGGCACGGGCTTCTCCTCAGCCGGCGGCGGCGGTCGCAGGCCGTCGTCGAGCGTCAGGTTCGATAACCTCCGCAGTTCCAACTCCGGCGCGGCCGTCGGCTCGGAAGACGAAGAAGCCGCCTTCTCCGCCGGCGTCGTCACGTCCCGGATAAAGATGGCCAGGACCCGGCCCGGGTTCGCCAGCGCCAACTCGGTATACACCTCGAGGTCCGCCTCGCCGCTGTCGCCGACGAGCAGAAACTTGCGTTGGGGAAAGTCGCTAAAAAGCTCGTTGAGCGTCACCCGCTTGCGCTCCGCCACGGGCTCGAAGATGCCCTGCAGCATGCCCGAGTAGTGCTTCAAGTGCAGAGAGCCCGCCGGCAGGCCGCCCAGCTTAAAGAAGCTCGCCAGGACGGGGAACAGCTGCCACGGGCTGTTGGAGCAGTAGTGAAAGCTGACGCCGAGGCCGTCCATCTCGCCGTACCACTCCTCGACGCCCTCGACCTTCAGATCGGCCAGTTCGCGCACAAAGGTGTTGCGGAACATTTCCCGCGCTCCCGCCGAGATGTTGGAGTGCTTGACCGTGTCGTCGACGTCGCTGATGAGGCTGACGCCCCGCGGCTCAATCACCGTCACGTCCTGCATCGCAGACAGCCTCTCGTTGGCAAGGACTCGGACGCCCGTCGGGACGAAGTCGAGCTGGGCCCGGATGGCGAAGTGGCCGGCGTCGTTGGTCGACACGGTACGCGACTGGGACTGCTCGTCGTTGTAGAAGAAGATGGTCATGGGCAGCGCCGCCCGTGGGCTCGTCAGGAAGGGCGCCACCCGAGCCATCAGGTTGGCGTTGGCCAAGACCAGCTCGGCCTCACTCATCTCGTTGGAGGAGAGAGAACGGGCGGGACTCGCCGTTCGCGAGCCGGGCGCTGCCAGGTTTTCCCGCAGCCTGTTGGCGGAGGCGGAAGGGGTCGACGTGGTGGTCGCGGCGAGCCGTTGCTGCAGGAGACTCTGCTCTCGTCCGCGCCGCTCGATCATGGCCGCCTCCTGCGCCACCTTTTCCTGCTCAGCAGTCTCCTCTCGGCCTGCCATGGCATCTGCCTTGTTGCTCGGAGCCGGTACGCCGCTGAGCTGCCGAGCCAGACCGATGAGCATTCGGTTCCGCTTCGTCATCGGCCCCATCTGAGGCGAGTAGATCCATCCGCGGACGTCGACGTCGACGACGGCCTTTTCGTCCTCGTGCCTCTCCCACTCTTGACGCCAGAAATGTTCCTCGCCTGCATCCGCCGTCTGCTGGCTCCAGTCTTTCCGCACATGCCTCTTGGCGTACGAAGGGAAGAGGACCATCTGCTCGTCGCCCTGTGACGTGATGGCCACGTCCGGAAACGAACCCGGGATGTGCGGGCTGCCGGAAAGGATCAGCGCTTCGTCGTCGATGCCCCTGGCTCTGACCTGGGCGTAGGATTCGCGAAAGTCGGTGACGGCCTGTTGACCACTGCGGTAGAGGTTTCCGGCCATGGCGGCGAGCTTGCGCCTCCGATAGCCCCTCTCGGTCCTCTCGCCCGTCTCCTGAGAGCCGCCATCGCCGTAGCCGGCGGTGAGTTCTGCAAGTGTTGGCATCGGGCCTCTCGATGGCACATGTCTGGCCTTGTCGGCGCCAGGTCGGATCGGCGAGCTGACTCCGTTGGTAGCCTGGCGATGAGACGGTTGTTTGGGCGACCGGATGCCCTCGTCTGGGTTGTTGTAACGGTCGAGGAAATTTTTTCGGAGATTATTGAAAGGGAGCCCCCAGCTTCGGGGGTAACGGTACAGGGAGGCTTTTAAATCATGGCCTCCCTGGTGGCAGCATCGCTCATGGTCGAGCGTCGATGGCGGGCTAACCAGCAGGGCGGGAAGGGAGGCAGAGAAGTGTTGAAAGACTCTGATATCCGCTGCATGCGATGGCCAGCGGAGGCTTTGGCGTCTGGTGATGAATCCGTTTCAAGCCTGAACGTAGTGACGCTCGTGATGTTCATGATGCGGTGAGGGATTATGTCATCGCCGACATGTCCGGGGTAGACGGATACTAGAATAGACGTGAGCCTCTGTAAGTGCATACTTGAACCTCCCGAGTCCTCTGATATTTTTTTCTGGAAACAAACTGTTCGTGAGTGTCTTTTGCATTGTCTGTGAGGTTGGTTTGACTCCTCGTATTACCGAATGGGCATCCATTATACTAGGTGACTGGACTGGCCTGACCGTGACGGTGGCCTCTCCCTGACCATCTCCCTGACCTACCTACTCTACTAGGATGATCCTATATCGGTTCTTTTCTCGAATGGACCCGCCAGATGGACATCTTCCTCATGGGATCCCGTTTATTGTTTCCCAGTGTCGGCAAGAAGGTGGGAGAAAATCACGGTGGACGTGTTCAATAATACATGATATTGGATACGACGAAGCAGTCGAAGCCGGTGCTTTTATTCGAATCAATATTTCGTAAGAGTCTACGTACTCCGATATCTTCTAGTGCCTTCATCGACCCCATATATTGCCCATCATACGTCCTGTATTGTAGACGGTCGTCATGCATCAGGACCCTCAACACTGTCTTCGTCTTCTCTTCACGATAGTCTGTATGCTCCTAGTTTGACACCGCGAACGCAACGCGCAAAAGACAGCCGGAAATGAAGCTTTCAACTCTCGGTCTCCTCCTTTTCGCCATCAAGGCTCTCGCCCTGCCACAAGAGCCGACCGTCGAGGAATACATTGACGACCATCTGTACAAGTGCCTCGACGTGCTGAAGATTAGGGAAGAGTACCAGTGCACACAGCTGCTCGAGAAGTGCTACTACGCCGGCTACCTGGGCGGTGCACCATCCGACGAAGTCGAGCAGTGCCTCGGACAGGAAAAGAAAATCACTACGGAACGAGCAGCCCAGCCAGCAAAGAGAGCGGCCCTGACCAGGCAAGAGATTAGCAGGATCTGCGTCCTCTTCATCAACAGACGGCAGTGTGCCAATGTCTTCGGGCTCTGCTCAAAGGTTCATCCTCCAGATAACTTTGAGAAGATGATCGACTGTGCCCGTAACTACTCTCCCTATCGCACGGCTGATTCGGACTCACACTAAGGAGAAGGTCGGGCACGGAGGAGTTGAGTTACGGGAGGCATGAGACGGGTCATTGGGATGAAACAAGTAGTAGTCGTCTCTAAGGATGATGTTGTGAATTCTCTTCATCGAGCTTGTAATGAAACAGTCTCTCCTTTCAGATGTCAGTCAGCTCGAGGCCAATCACTAACAAAATCCCTGCGAGGAGGAGAGATGGTTCATTCGGAATGTACAAGCGTATTCGTACCGGCGAGTGGGGGTTGAAAGAGCCCCCACCAGCCGGATCAAGCCTCTAGTCACATGACGTAGAAGGGCACAAAGCCCCAACCAGCGGGTCCCCGAAAATAAGGTAGAAAAAAAAACCCCCCATCACGGCCCTCAGCTTCATCGCCTCAACGCCCGCCGTCGAACCACCAGCCAAGATGAGCGCCCAAGCCCTGAACAAGATCGCGCCCAACAGCCCGTCGCGGCAAAACCCTTCAGAGCTGGAGCAGAACATCGCCCAGGCTCTCTACGATCTCGAGACCAACACTGCCGACCTCAAGGTTGCGCTGCGACCGCTGCAGATTGTCTCTGCCCGCGAGGTGAGAAGCTTCGAGACGGGGTGTCTGCTCCGACGACGACGGCGATGACGACGGCAGCGAGCGCGCTCCTCTTTTTTCGCGGGTGACAAAACCCCTGAGCAAAGCAGTCTCGCTTTCAAGAGATGACTTTTTGTCGCGTCGAGTCGTCGCCGTCGGATCTATAAGCAGAAGAATTGGACGGGATGCGGTCCATGAACGTTTCAATACTCATGGAGCTCGCCAGCTGACTCGAATTGGTCTTTGAATAGATCGAAGTCGGCCACGGCAAGAAGGCTATTGTCATCTTTGTCCCCGTCCCTTCTCTGGCTGGTTTCCACAAGGTCCAGCAACGGTATGTCTCCGCACCCATCTAACCCCAATCTCCTCTGCTCTCTCTTCCTCCTCACTAACCCTTTACCCTCAACCACAGCCTCACGCGTGAGCTCGAGAAGAAGTTCTCGGACCGCCATGTCCTGATCCTTGCCTCTCGCCGCATCCTCCCTCGCCCCAAGCGGTCCGCCCGCTCTCGCAACACGCAAAAGCAGAAGCGCCCCCGCTCCCGCACCCTGACCGCCGTCCACGACGCCATCCTCGGCGACCTCTGCTACCCCGTCGAGATCGTCGGCAAGCGCGTCCGCACCAAGGAGGACGGCAGCAAGCTTCTCAAGGTCATCCTCGACGAAAAGGAGCGCGGCGGCGTCGACTACAGACTCGACACCTATTCCGAGGTCTACCGCCGTCTCACCGGCCGCAACGTCAACTTTGAGTTCCCCCAGAGCGGCGCCGCCGACTACTGAGACAGATGGACGGCAGGGATCCGCGCGGGCGGGGCTGGCTGAACCTGGCAACCACGGCTGCGACTGGTCAGATAAAACTTGGGGGATCAACGGCGTGGCGTCTTCATTCGAGAGAGAACAGCTGGCAGTCTTGATAGACGTAACAAGCCGTTTTTTTCTTCTTCGTTTCGTCTTCGCGGCACGCTGACGATGATCACGAATTCATGCAAATGTCGTGTTCCCCCTCTTCAGCTCCTCCTGAGCCGTGATACCGCAACGTCCGTCCAGTCGTCGTATTCCAACCGAGCGTTGCCAGTAAAGGAAAATCGAGGAGAGCAATCCATGCAAAGCAACGTAGGTATATCCTGGATATTTATCTAGCATATGTATACTTGAAGCATGATGCATGTGCAACGGGCTGTATCTACCTGCATCCATACATGTAATTACTGCAACATGACTACAACAGAAACAGACATACAGAGACGGCACGGAAGGAAAGCAACCCATCAGCCACGGAGATTCACTCCCCATCCCACGTGAAAAAAGGAGGGTGTTAAAAAGAAACTACACTATGAATAAAAAAAAAGGATAATCACAATATTCACTCGTCTGCGATCCGCCCAACGCCGAGGACGCACCAATAAGCCAGCTCCCGCCTCTCCCTCGCGTCCTTGTTATCCCTATCTGCCGAGGAGCCGATTTCGTGCTGCGCGTCGGCCTCCCACTCTACGCGGACGAACATGGGGATCTCGAGGACGTCATCGTCTTCGTCCTTGACGTCATCGGTACCGTCTTCGTCGTCGTCGTCGTCGTGAGACCGTCGCACCGCGTCCTGCTTCTCGGATGCTTGCGCGCGGGGCGAGGCGGGTATGACCTCCAGGACGATGCTGACCCAGTTACGGCCTCGGTCCCATACCTTGCCGGCCTCGGCCTGACCGGGACCGACATCTTCCGCGGGGCCGCCACCACCGCCGCGGCGAGAGGAAGAAGTTACGACGGCTCCGGACGATGCGGCTCCGGCGTCTTTGGAGACGTCATCGCGAAGGGCGTCGTCCCACATGTCGGTGTTGGCGCCGACGTCGAACTGAGGGCAGAGGACGGTGACCTTGCTCGCGAGCCGGCCGGGCGTGAGGCTCGGGGTAGCGAGCGTGACGCTGACGGCGTCGAAGAGCGGGTTACGGAACGTCAGTACGAACTGGTGCGGACGGAGCGGACTCAGAGCCGGTTCCTCGGCCGGAGCCGGGCGCGAGCCGACGGGCACCGGGGCGGCGGCCGGGTTGAGCGGCCGGATGGCGATGGAGGGCATGTAAGACTTTGCCACGAGGCGGATCTTGAACCGCGTCGACGTCACCTTCGACTCGGGCTTGGAGATGATATGACGACAGACGGGACAGCGCTTGGACCGCTTCGTCCGCAGAAGACAGGGGACGGGGCGGAGATGGTCCTGGAAGCGGACGTCGGCGCCGGCGTCGGGCTGAAATAGGCGCTGCTGGCGCGAGACGGTGGCGTCCCAGCCGCCGACGGCGAGCTTGTCTACCGCAGACGAGTCGTCGAGCTGGGCGAGTCGAAGCCCTTCCTCTGTCGTCATGGCCTCGCGCACGATGTCGGCGACGCCGGGGGCAGCACGAGAGCCGTGATGATGATGGGCAGCACGCCCGGTGTAGAGTGACATGATGCGCGTCAGAGACCCAGGCGACGAAGCCAAGGCGCGAAGCGGAAGACCACCACCCGCCGAGGCGCCGCCCACGTCGACCAGCTGATCGTGATAAAAGGCCTTGAGGGAGGCGAACTGCAGGTGAGGAGCGAGCAGGGCATCGGGCAGAGGCGGCTCATCCGGTTTATCCTTGCGACGCTCGCGCAACTCCCGCACCGTAAGTCGAGCCTTTCCGCCGTTGTCCATCTTGGCGAGTTGCGAGTGTATGCCGCCAGCGCGTTCGAACTCGATCCCCGTCTCGCGCGATGACCAGCTGCAATACTGGCAGAAGAGGGCGAAGGGTCCGCGGGGATTGTCGCCGCCGCCATCGTCGACCTGCTGCTGAGGCGAGGGCCGGACCGAGCTCACCTGTAAGGGAGCGATACAGACGGGACACTGGTAGCAGCTTCGCGTACACCTTTATAAAAAGACGAAACACAGTTCAGTTTCGAAATAGCTCTTTTTCATCTTTCACTTCTCAAATCGGTACGAGTGTGCGCCCCCTCCCACCTGTTACCCTCGCTGCGGAGGTTACTGCTAGGAACCTCGAACAGGCAGCTGGGACAGTAGTAGGTGACGGTCTCTTCCGTGACGCATCTCGGGCAGCGGATCTGCTGACAGTCCTCGCAGTAGAGCAGGTACTCGAGCGGGTACAGGCTGAAGCTTGACCTGGGAGCGCGAGGGTCGAAGGTGCGCTCGCCGTCGCTTTGCGGGCTCGAGGTCTCATCCGCCTCCGTTGCGGACGACGCCACGTTGAGGGACGTGTCGGAGCAGGGACATTGGATGTAGGTGTAGGGCAGGGAACGAGGCATGGGAGAACAAGGGGGAAAATTAAGTGAGGCTGGAAGAGGGTGGATGGATGGTGTGGATAAGAGCTGAAGTAGGTAGGCTCGGTGAGGGGGGAAAAAGGGGGGGGAAAAAGGAGCATCTCGGTGAGTGGAAGCGAGGTCATGTGACTCTTACTCTACTCACCTCGATCTTCACCTTTCCCGCCCTTTCCTCTCCTCCTATTCGTACATACCTCCTCTCCACTCCCGGGGCTACCCTCACTTTTCCCCCTACCTTTCTCTACGCCGTTTGATACGAGATACGAAGAAAAGCATCAGCATAATAAGATGCAACAGGGAGTATGGTAACGGTAAAGAATTAGAAGTAGGTTAGCAGTTCTACCAGGTAGGTAGTTTCACTTTCTCCGTCAGCGGCTGGCATGGAACCTGGTCCTTTACTAAAAATCTTGGTAAGGCCTTCTTCTTAAGAGAGTCATACAGACAGAGCAAGGAAAGAAAAGAAAATATACAAGTCATCGTCAGCAAGGAAAAAAACGAGCTTCAGGAATGGGTAATGCGTTGTCCCGGAGGAGACATACATACATACAGAGAGAGAGAAAAAGGGCTTGCGCTGCATGTCTCATCCCGCTTCGACGGCAGACGGCACTTGTCCTGATAAGCGCCCGCCCCAATCCCAGCCTCCCCCCCCCCTCTTTCTCTTCCCCCCCGGTCACTTCAGGGATAGCTAACCGGTTAAAAGTTAAAGGGGGGCGGCTCGGCAGGACAGCAGTGAGTGAGTGTGTGTGTGTCTGTACCAAGGCAGGCTGGGGAAGAGGAAGAAGAACGGAATAGAGAGAAGGGTCGTCGTCGTAAGACACGGTGCTGAAAGAGAAGAGAAAAGAGTATCTTGTTATCGACAAGGAGAGAGAAAAGAAGAGAGAATATTAGTACGGATAGAGAGAGGGTAAGAAGAGGAAGAATGTAACCTATTACTCACTCACTCAATCACTATTCCCTCCCCATCATCTTCACAAGCTCGCCCTCCCTCGCTGGTGGGAAGCTACATACAAACATACATACACGAGCTGTAAGGCCGGCATCGAATGAGACGCAGGCCGGCCGGACAACGAGACAAGGAAACTCCGTCTACTTTTTTCTTTACTCTCTCTTTCTTTCTCCTCTCTCTTTCTCTCTCTCCTCTTCCTCTCCCTCTCTCCCCCTCCGGAGAACAAGGCGTTTTTCTACTCTATCTTCTCCTTCTTTTCTTCTTTTCTTCGTCTTCTCCTTCAATTTCCTTTTCTTCCCCATTTCTTCCCCCTTTTTTCTTCTTCACTTCCAACCTCGTCTCTATCTCCCGTCTCGTCGTCGTCCTTGTCGGCGCCGTTTTAAACCTAAACCCGAGAAAGAACCCCAACCCTCCCCTTTTCGCCCGGGATGCTGACGCCAACGAGAACCACATCGTGACAAATGGCCGTCTCGAGCGCGCCTCTGTGGCGATGGGACGGTAATGAAAGTTCATGGTGGGAAGTTTCCACAAGGGTAAATACTTATACAACTATAAATCACATGCTTCAAAAAATCCCAAGAGCCGGCTCCCGTAACTAACACGCGAAATCAAAGGACGTCTGGTATCCCAATGGAAACTGCCTCGTCTATCTCCATTCGAGGCGCCGGCCCCGAGCCGCTCCGTCCTTTCGCCTCCCGCTCTCCGCCTTGCTCGCCGCCGGATGCCAACCGCTGGTAGAGCGCTTCGGCGTTGTCGATGGCCGGCCTCCGAGATCCGCCGCCGAGGCAGGCCGATGGTGTCGCCTGAACCCGGGCCGCACCGTCGAGCTTTTTGTTCCTCCTCCGAAGACGACGATAGATGAAGACGACGACAATGACGACGACGACGACGACGAAAAAGACATTTCTCATCTGCTTGCCATGCGGAACCTGCTTGCCTGGGTTGTCGGCCGAGGCTCCCTCGTCGGCTACTGTCTGGGCCCTTCTCTCGTCTCGTTGCTGGTCACCATGAGACAGTTCCGCACCCTCACGGCTTCCGACTGCGCCGCTGACCTCGTCGACTATCTCGCCAACCGCGGCTTCTTGATCATGACAAACAGTCCTCACCGGGCCGCTGCCCTGTTGATACTGGCCGAGACCGCGCGCCTGGCTAGCCTGTACCGCGAGGCCTTTGCGCACTGCGTCGGCATGAGCGAGCGTCTTGCCGAGAGCCCCGAGTACAAGGCATGTCGTTTCATGAGGCTCTCGAGAAGAGTAGACGATAGAGAACCGCAAGTGCTAAAGGAAGAGATCGCAGAACGTCAGCCCCGCGTCCAAGGCGCTCATCGCCCGCGCCCGTTCCGCCGTCGACGCCCGTCTAGCCCTCTCGTCGGCCATGCTCAGCAACTTTCTCGACGATGAGCTCGACTCCGCTCATGTCGGCATGTCCGTCGGTATCCGCTCCCATCTGGAGAGGTTCCGAAGCTTCCTCATGGCCTTTTACAGCGGCCGCTTCGGCTACTATCCGCCCAGAAGCTTCAATGCCACCGTGTACCGTACCATGGGCCGCGACTTCAACCATCTGTATGATTATCTCAAGGACGCCGCCTTCACCAGGGTCGACATGATGCCCTCAGCCGCCGCAGGCGGACTCTGCGTCCTGCAAGTGGTTCAGAACATGGACGGCCGAAATCGTTACGACCCGCTTCGTCACCCATTGCCGCTGATGCCCAGTCGCGAGAGTCCATCCGTGCGAACGTCGTGGCTGGCCCGGCTCGGTGGACGGAGGGCGGCCGATAACCGCCGTCTCGACCACGAGGCTCTGGTTCGAGCGACTAATCGGCGGCAGGATGACGGCGGCAACGATCTTTTGCGCGCCTATCGCCGCTTCGAGGAGGACTCCACCCTGTCGCCTCCTCGACATGAGCGCGTGTCGCTGGTCGACGCTCGCAAGGTTCGCTGGATCCTGATATACGCCGTCCATCAAACTCTTCGCCATGCCACGCGCCGCCCGTCCGGCGTCCGGGACGATGCCGAAGCACGCTACCTTCTCGTCGGCGAGGCCGTGCCGCCGTGGAAGCAGCCATCGAAAGAGGCCGTCAAGAAGGTTGCTGCTGTACGGCCCGAGACTCCCCGGCTGAGGATCGACATCAAGCCGGATATAGACTATCTCGCCCTGACACAGCAGCCGTCTACGCCGCTGCCGCGGTCTGCGAGCTTCGCCTGCGCCACGCCTTCGTCTATGGTCACCATGGAGAGGTCCAAGTCCTTCAACCGCGTCCTCAGCCGCGACTCGACGATCCGCAGGTCCGTCCGCAAACTGCGCCGGGCAGCTTCGTCGACGACGACCACGTCCGACTCCGTCCCTCCATCGCCTTGCAAGCAGTTGTACCACGAGATCGTCGTCGACGGCTACGGCAACGGCACCAACCACGTCGGTTCCGGCTCCTCTGTCAAGTGGGCGAGCCGCAGCTGTTCGACGGCCTCACAGACGAGCTCGGCTTTTACCAGCACGGCCAGCCCCGTGACGAGCTCGGCGGCGACGTCGGTACTAGCCCCCGACAACGTGCCGGAGGCGGTTCAACAGAAGCGGCGTCGATGGAGCCAGCCCGACGCTGCCACCTCTCCCCGGGCCAGCATCGCCAAGGCAAACTCTCTGTCGCGACGGCCTGTCAGCGCGCTCGAGGGGTTCTACCATGAGAGTCGCAGCATGCTAGCGGGCGGCATCGCCATGTTTCAAGGCGGAGGGAGCGAGTCGAAGCCCCTCCCGACCCATCATTCGCTGCCCAACGTCATCGCCGAGGAGCCGCGGATGATTTCTCGCGACTCGGGTGACTGGACAGCGATGCAGACCTTTCTCGACGGCGCTGGCGGTGTCTTACCGGCGTGGGAGCAGTACGCCGAGCTGGGAGGACTCACGGAGATGAAATAAGGCCCCCCCTTCGAGTCTGGAGCATGGGAAAAAGTAAACAAAAGAAGAAAAGGGGGTTGGCGAGGGGAGGAGAACCTGGAAGTGAGCTGAGCAGCGGATTTGGTTTCCATCGTTTCTGAACATCCTTCTTTCCTTTCTTTCCTGTTCAGATCATCTGATACCCCGATAGTCCTTGGGGACTACGTCGAGATGACGAGACTATTTTCTCTTTCCTTTCTGCCCATCTCTGGCATGGGCTCACATTGCCTTGTGAAGGGCGTCAATGACGTGCAATTTTTTTTCTTTCTTCTGATCTGCCTACTGGGTCCCGGGGTGAAATGATGATGCCTATTCTTGTTTGACGTGGGTCGTAGCCGTCTCCAGGCCGTCCAGGATTTCGCCGCCTAATTTCCAGATCATGTAGGAAGAACCAACAAGCCAGGCACCGCTGGGATCACAGGTCAGCATGGGAAGAGGTGAAAATGGCATCCGGGGGACACAGACTTGGGTATAATCCAGAGGAAGGTCAGATCGAGAAGAGTGTTGTGGCCGATGTTGTCGAAGCCACTGTAGTACTCATTCATCCCTGGCGTAAAACTAGGGTAAGCAGGGGAGAGAATCGTGATGAGGAAGAGTTCAGCCTTACAATAGAGCACGGTCTTGCTCAGTGTCATGACGGCAGCGCTGAAGCCGACGAGAACAGCAACGGCAGCAGGGCGGCCGTCAAGACGGCGGGAGGGTGAACGGAAGAAGAGGCCCAAGTATAGCAGATACATGGCCGACTCGACAAGGTTGAGCATTCCCTGCGCGGCGGTAAAGCCATTGCGGGCATTGAAGGCCTTCCAGCCATAGATGTAGTCCACCTCTCCGTAGAGCTTGTAAGGCACCCAGAGGGGCCAATGCAGCGCGCCGCCTTCCATGGTATGAGGTCGACCCAGGACGTAGATAGTATCCCAGGCGACGAGCGGGAGAGAGACGGCCATCCAGAACAGCGTGGCGCGCGAGGGCACGTGCGCCCATACATCTCGCTCTCCTTGTTGTCGCACCGCCGTCGCTGACTTGCGCTTCAGGCGCCTCGACGATTTCGGAGGGGTCACCGGTGGAGAGTTCTGCGCCGACGCGGTGCGCGAAGAGGCTGAGCGCGTGCTAACCATGGCTAAATGATGGGAGAGGAAGACTCGTAAAGGCGAGGCTGAGGCTTAAGATTTGGGAATGGACGTGAGGCTGAGGAGGATGGGATGGAAGATGGAGGATCGGGGATCCGGGGATTACGGCCGAGTCGGACAAAAGCGGGGAAGGAGAGAGATAGATGACTAAAAGTCTAATTTTCCCTTCTTTTAGCCGTTGAGCCGCAACGTCTTTCACAGAGCCTCATTGTCTTCTCGAAGCCGTAGTCTTCTATGCGTCCTTGTCGATGGACTTTGAGCGAATACTGATCAAGTGCCATCTGCCTAGGTATCTACGCTACTGCTGAAATGCACGATATACTCTATGCAATTTAGACAATCCGCAAATCGTCTTTGAACCCATGCAAGTCAGACCTACTAGCGGCTCACCCCGTAGACTACCAGGTAATCGCCATGCGAATGACGCAATCCGCAGATGGATATGCCCTCGATCAGTATTCCCTCGGGAACCACGAAGCCGGACTCTATCATCGTCATCATCTTACTCGCAACCTATCGGCCGATGGTTCGTGAGCCGGGCTCCGCAACTTCTTGCCTGACTTGTTGGCTATACTCACCTTTAGAAAGGGTCTATAGCTTTTGTTATAGCGCGACGACCCAGAAAGAGCTAGGCCCCTAGTCTGCTATAGTCGGTCTGAATTACTCGTGGTCGGTCGTATCAGATTATGTGTGGGGAGTTTACCACTCCTAAGGACACGTCCGAGCCTAAGAACCTACGGGTAATAGGAAGACGTCATACATACTCGTATGTCCCCATAACCAATTTCAGCCTGAGTTCTGTACAGCGTTCAAGGCAGTCTCAATATATCGGTTCACCACTATCAGGTAGCTGCCATCATCTCCACCAGAGACTTCACCAGATACCCTGTCCAGCTCCTCTGAAGATGCGTATCCACGCTCCAGCACCGCCTCTCTCTGGCCTCCAGAGCCTGCTCCACCCCCGAGGTTTCATCCTTCCCGAGTCAAGAACCCGGGGGGTGATTTGCTAGCGTCGGCTTCAACTCCCCGGATCCCACCCAATCAAGTTGGGCTGACAACTTCTCGACTGCCGGCGTTCATACCTAATTCTGTACTTTGTTACGACGTCAGCGTAGTTGCTTCCATCGAAGAGTTTCTGCTCGTCTCAACTGTCAGCCTGGAAAAGCCTGTTTCCCTTGGCCATATCTCTTCTTCTTTCTCTCGCGTCCTATATACGGAAGCCTTCTGTTCATCTAGTGTGTACACACACCCTTCAGTCTTGGATTTGCAATGCCTCCTACACGTCAATGCATCAGATCATGAATATCCCGGAGTGATCCGAGTAAGCCTTGCTGTCGATTAAGCATCTTTCTGACAGAGGATCTGACGCTTAGCTTCCCCAAGCTCCAACAGGGACATAGTCGGGATGACACTTGAGGCTCGAGTAAGGTGAACACCCCTTCCACCAAAACAAGGCCATTTCAGTCCTAAGACGGTTTGCAACACGTGGAGATGCCGCTGCACTTGATTCAAGCACAGCACTCGTGTCTTTCGTCCAGAATAGATACAATTACTCGTCCCTCCCCACGCCCCTTGGCACTCATATAGAATCGACTATTACACACTTTGGTGACGTAAATGTCGTTGGCATCATATATAAAGCTTTCACCTCGAATTTCGCCTTGGTCTCATCTCTGACTTCTCTCTTCTTCTTGGCTTAACAATCGCTTCCTTCAGAAAGACACCTCCTACGTCGTGTTACAAGGTAGTCATCCAATCCCCTTTCTTGATGAGATGACCTTCTCCCACACTAACTTGTTCACTGCCTGTAGAGTGACCCTCGGGCCTCGAGCCTTCATCAATCTTCTCTTCGTGTCTTTCTTTTGCAGAGTCGAAGCACAGCTACGCATCATCATCACACCTTTCAAGGCCGGTTCCTCTCGTTAGGTGCTCATTCGACTGCTCATTTATTTTTCTTGTCTTCTTTTATCCCCTTGTTCTTTTCCGTCTATTTCTTTCAGCCTTTTCTTGCCCCTTTTTCTTGCCCTCTTTCGGAGTTGAAGAGAAAAAGACGCAGTCGACGATATCATGGGCGTCTTCAATCCCACCCCAGTCCTTGCTCTGGCCTATCTAGGCATACGCTTGTTCCAAATATTCTTGCTCCTGGTGAGTTGTCTACCAATCTATTCATTCTCCTTCTCATCCCATCTTGATGCTGATGCTCGCGACTTCAGACACCCATCGTCGGTCTCCTCGGCTTCTTCACAGACACGACGTTGTCACGATTCGGCTTCGTCGACATCAGGCTACTACCAGAAGGAGTGGCCATCATCTTCATCGTCTCCATCATCGCCCTAGGCTGGTGTCTACTCACCAGCATCGCCCTTTTCTTCGCCGATATAGACGGCAAATTCGTCGCCATCATCGATCTAGGCATCATGGGCGCCCTCATCGCCGGCGTCTATCAGCTACGCTTCATCCAGTTCTCCTGTCTCGTCCGCCGATTCTTCCGCACGGCCCTGACCGATCTAGCGTTTCGGCTATGCATCGCCGTCAAGGCTAGCTGGGTTCTAGCCATCATTGCCCTCATCACCTTCTTCGGCTCCGCCGTCCTGGCTCTTCTGGCCTCGTTCCTGAGAAAACCGTTTCGTTTTGGCGGTGGAAGGAGGAGAGGGAATCAGATGCATGCCGGCCACGGGGGGGTTCATATCCAGGTCGACACGTGAGAAAAAGGGGTAGGAGAGAAAGAAAGGAAGCTGAAGACACGACGCTGGATTCGTCAAGCTATGAGAGAAGCCAGTGTTTTGTCCTGTTTACTTTGAAGTTCAATAATACACATGTATATCAAGAAAAGAGACCCAACATACATCAATGTTTAATACACGATGACGGTCAACAAACCCTTTCAGAGAATATGACGAGGATAAGGGCGTTCACGATGGTAGCGTCTATAGTTATTTCTCCCTGTTATGGTTGACTCATGACCGTAAGGCCAGCTGAAACATAGCTGCCGCGTTAGACTGACACGAAGTCAACTTTGAAGCTGAACCCCCTGGATTCACAACAGTCTAGATAAAGGCGATGAAACACAACCTTGATCTCAATTGCAACATCATGACGTTGACAGTCAACCGTATCGCCATGTATGAAAGGAATAGAAGCATAGTTATTACTAAATTACACTGTTGAGAAATAACAAAATAGCAAACAGTATTACAGTATCTAGACAATTCCCCCCCCTATAACAGGAACAGAGCGTCGGCTCAGGACGGGGCTCTCTACTTTTCCGTAGAGAAAGTCTCCCCCTTCTTCTCCTCGCCCGCCGAAGTGCCACGCTTGCCGGTCTATTGGGTCACAGCAGCCAAGGGAAGAGGAGTGTTCTGTGTCACGGGAGACGAAGCCTTGCCATCGTCGTCACTCTTGTTGACGAATGAATGCTGCTGTTGAATAGCCAAGGTCCCCTCCTTTTCCTTCTGCCCGGTAGACACGATGTTCTTGCCCTCTCTGGATGAAGATAGCCTGTTGAAGAGCGCCTCGACGGACGAAGCCTTGTCTTCGGCCTGCTTGGTTGATGAGGCTCCCTCGTTGGCTTTCTCGGTTGAAGACTGCTCATCGGCCTGTTTCGTCGAAGTCTCCTGGACTTCCGTCGGGGTGGACGGAGACTTTTCCTTGTCCTCTTCGGTAGATGAAGCCTTCTTCTCATCTGCCTTGACAGCATCATCCTCGCCACCTTTGACTAATGAAACCTCTTCGTCGTCTTCTTTGGTCAAGGGAGCGGAATCATCGGTCTTCTTGGTTGAGGAAACCTCATCAGCTTCCTCGTTGGAAGTCTTGTCGTCGGTCTGCTTGCTTGAAGTCTCCTGGGTCGCCTCTGGAGCTGACGTCGTAGAAGAAGCCTCCTTGTCATCGTTGGCTGACAAGGTCTCTTTCTCGTCGGCTTTCTCGGTAGCAGCCTCCTCCTTTTCCTCCTTAGCTGACGAGGCCTCCTTCTCGTCGTCTTGCTCGGTAGAAGCCTTCTCCTTGACCTCTTCAGTAGACAAAGTCTCCTTGGCGTCGTCTTTCTCGATGGGAGCCTCCTCCTTGTTTTCTTCTGTAGAAGAACCCTCCATATCGTCTGCCTCGGTAGAAGAAGCCTCCTTGTCTTCTTTGGCCGACGAAGCCTCCTCCTCGTCACCTTTCTCGGCAGAAGTCTCCTCTTTGCTCTCTTCGGCTTCGCCTGTTCCGGTAGATGAAGCCTCTTTCTCGTCGTCTTTCTCGGCGGAAGTGACCTCATCGTCCTTCTTGGCGGAGTCGCTCTCATCATCGACATGTGCGGCAGAAGCCCCCTCCTTACCATCTTCCTCGACAGACGACTTCTCCTCTTCGGAAGGCTTCTTATCACCAGACTCGACGTCGGGGGGCGAGATCCTGCTTTCGACAACGGCTGGTTCCTTCTTGCGACTCTGCATGCAAGCCGAGGCATTGGCAAACTGATTCTCCTTAAAGCGGCTATAGTAGCCCAATTTGCAAAAGTTCTCCGTCCCAAGACACTCCTCAAGAAGCAGGGAATCATGTCTCGTCCCTTCGAAGCAGTCCGGACCGTCCGCAGGATCGTACAGCTCCTTGGGCTCTTTCCACACTGGTTTGTTCTCTTCATCTGCAGATTCCTCGGTCTTCGATTCGCTCTTCGGGGGAACCTCAACCGTCTCGTTCTTTGGGGGGTCCTGGCTGTTTTCCACAGGCGCGGGAAGCTTCTTGCGGCTCTGTTTGCAATCCGCGAAGTCGATGAACCCCTGCTTGAACTTTTTATCGAAGGCCATCTTGCAGAAGAGTTCTGTCCCTAGACACTCTTCGAGGAGCTGGGCATCGTCAATCGTCGATTTGAAGCAGTCTGGGTATTCGCCATCTTCGAGGGGCTCGCTGGGCTCTTTCCAGATGAACTCTTTCATCGGGGCATCACTGAGTGTTTCCTCCTTGTTCTCCTCCTCTTCTTCTGCTGGAGCATCGTTGACTGCCTCGTTCTCCTCCTCTTCTTCTGCTGGAGCGTCGTTGACTACCTCGCTCTCCTCCTCCTCCTTCTCCTCTTCTTCCTTGTGATCATCAACAGCCTCCACCTTCTTCTCTTCTTCCTCCGGAATGTTAGCAACTGCCTCGCTCTTCGGAGGGTTCTCGACGACTTCAGGACGGTCGCTACGACTCTGCTTGCAAGCCTCCGCATTCTCAAACTCCTCATCGAAATCAGAATAGTGATTCTTGTCGCAGAAATACTCCGTGCCGACACAAGCCTCGAAAGCGAAGCGATCCCGCGCCGTTGTCTCAATGCAGCCTGGGTATTCCGAGCTGGGCTTCTTCCAGACCATGAACTCGTCGACAAATGCCGGGTGGTTCTTGCGGCTGAGCATGCAGGCCTTGGGGTTTTCGAAGTCCTTGTTATCCCTTTTGTATAGTTCTTTGAGACACCACTTCAGCGTGCCATAGCATTCTTCCAGATCGAGACCACATGGATCGGTGGGTTCTTGCCACTGCGGCTCCGAAGGCTCTGTTGTCGTGTCGTCCGTCGAGTCTTCTGTCACGAGATCCGAGTCCTCGGTTCCTTTACTCTGGGTTTCAGAATTCGGTGCGTCAGGCTTCTCTTCACTCGATACAACTGACTCGCCGTCTTCGGGTGTTGTCGACTTGTCTTCAACTGCTTCGGCGGCAGAGTTCTCCGATGATACCGGCTTACCGTCTTCTGGCATCTCCGTCCTCTCATCGTCCGACGTAGCAGGCTTATCATCCTTTGATGTTACAGGCTCAGCGTCTTCCGTAGCCGTGGGCGTCTCTTCGGTTGCTTTGACGGCACTTGCTCCATCATCTACTGCCGCGGACTTGTTCTCCTCTTCCGCGACAGGATCTTCCTCCACCTCCGCAGGCTTCTCATCCGTTGATTTGGCAGCAGCCTTCTCGTCCTCTGACGTTACGGACTCATTTCCCTCCGTCGCAGCAGGCTCATCGTCTCCTGGCGTCATCGGCTTCTCATCAACTGAGGCGGTAGGCTTCTCATCAACCGAAGTGGTGTTGGTAGGCGTCGCGTGCTCCGACGACAAAGGCTCCTTGTCCTCTTGAGTGATGGGCTTCTCGTCCTCTTCCACAACGGGCTTCTCATCCTCTTTCTCTTCCGTGACGGGCTTCTCGTCTTCTACAATCTCCAGCTTCTCGCCGTCGTCTGCCGTCGCAGGCTTCTCGCCATCCTGAGTCACAGTCTTGTCGTCTTCCGACGTCACAGATTCATCTTCCTCTGATATCGCGGGCTTGTCGTCAACCGGTATCGAAGATTCCTCAGCTGCTTTCGAAGACTTGTCAGACTTCACGATGGAAGGGGTCTCCTCAGATTTCGAGTCAAAGCTTTCCGTCGAATTGGTGAAGGGAGAGTTTCCGTGCGTCTCGGAGACGTTGAGGGCCTGCTTCTGCCCAATAGTAGGTGTGCTCTCACCGTCTACCACGAGAGGGACTTTCTCTCCGGCTTTCGAGTCCGAGCTCCGAGTCGAGTTGCTCAGGGGATAGTCCTTTGGCGATGCGGAGATGTTGAACGACTTCTCCTGACCAACAACTGAAGAGCCATCGGCTTTAACGGCAGAAAGGGCCTCCTCAGGTTTCGTCTCAAAGCTCCGAGTCAAGTTCTTGAGCGGATTAGAAACGCTGGAAGCCTCTTCCAGGCCCACTGTATCGGTGCAGTTTGTGGGAGAATGCTTCAAAGTCGCAGAAGAAGCGACCTCGGCCGCTGGGGAATTGGAAGTGGTTTCCCCAACTGAAGGCGCAACAGCCGCACCAGATTTCTCGGAACTTTCACTGCAAATCGTAGAAGAGACGGTTATTGGAGCTGTCACAGAAGGAGCGGAAGAAAAGGTAGCAGCCGTCAGGGCAGTCGACGAGAAAGTGGTGTTCGCCCAGGGTGATGATAGGCCAATAGTCGAGGTTCTTGTCATCGCAACAGCCGTGATGCCCTCTGTCTTGGATGAACCTTCAGCCTCAGCAGCAAGGGGAGAGGCCACGCTCGTCGTTGTGGCGGGAAGCATGCCGATCGTGGAGTTGAGGGCTGTTGCGGCGGTTGCCGGAACACCGTCCGTTGCAGCGGAAGGAGAAGAAGTGCTTTGATACGTTTGAACGGGAACGAAACTGCTGCTCAATGACGTTGAGCCGCTGGATTCAAGAAGAGGAGTGAACTTCGTCGTTGTGCCGGATACGGTAGAGGTCTTGTTCGTCCACGGAGCGGTAAGATTATCGCTTCTCAGATCGCTCCCATCCGCGGCAGCAGCTCCCTTGGCGAGGTCGTCCGAGACCTTACCCAAGACAGACAAGTCAGGCGTCTTCGGCAGACTCTCCATCTCATCAGCAGCCTCGAGTGTTGCCGGCTCGACCTTGCATACAGCCACGGTCGACCCGTCGAGGCTCCGAGTGACGTTGACAATCTCTCGAGCAGCCTCAACAGGCTCAACTCCCGAGCCAAGCTGCTGAATCTGCTTCACAAGAGTCTTTCCGTAGGTATCGAGCCCGCCATTCCTCTCCACAGCGGCGTTGACAGCCACGGAGACCATCACGGCAGTCTTGATCCGGAAGCCAACGCTGACGAGCTGTACGGCACCCTCGACGCCAACGCGGCACTTGTTCGTTTTGCAACTCTTTGACGCCTCGGCCGCGATGGCAGCTCCGTCAAAAGCCGTTCCCGTGATCCCGGTATCAGTAGCCGCCTTGACCGTGTTTTCCGTAATCTCGGTGACGGCCTCGGTGTCCTCGCCTGCGGAGGCGGCGGCAACGGCGGCAGCCACAACACAGCGAGAAGCCAGCGAGGTGCCCAAATTGGCGCGGACGACGGCCTCGATAACTGCCATGGCGCAAACGACCGACGACGAGTTCTGAGGAGTTGAGACGGCTGCCGAGACACTGACGGTACCGACGACTCGTGCAAGATCAGCGGTCGAAGCGACGCCCTCGCTGCTCACGGCTTCCACCGCGTCGCTGGCCAGCTTTTCCACCACATCCTGACCGAGACCCGCGCTCTCTGCGCCCTTGGTGATGAGGATCGAGACTTGGGAGACTGTCAGATCAACGCCAGTCTCGACCTTTGGTTGATTTTCTTGCACGACGGGAGCAATGTTAGTATAGGAGTCGGACTCGCAGAAGAGATCTTCTTCTTCGGCGATCGGTAAGCCTTGAACTATAGGCTGTAGCACCGCCAAAGCGGCGAAGATGGTAGGGTAACGCATCAGAAAGGGGGGGGGGGGGGGGAAAGATGAAAGAACGACTGTGAGTTACGACGATTCTGTCTTTTCTTCTTTCTACTCGAAAGAAAAGGAAAAAGAAGTTATAACGAGCGAGACAGTCAAAATGACCTTGCAGTATGTCAAGTGGCCAAGGGCGGGAAAAGGGTTCTACATAACTTTTGCGCCTTTTCTCTCCCCCCTTTATTATGGATCTTACAAGTAACGACATCTGTTCAGATGTATTATTCCTCAAGATAGTCAAAAACTCAATCATCAACAACTGGTGAAAAAGACCGGTGACGGAACAAGGATCAGTTCCTAGAACAAGCGTCGGACGCGTCATTTTCCTACCTTGTGTGTTTTTTTTCAGTTACACGGGTAATATCAGAGGAAGTGGAGAGAAGGGCTTAGAAGGTTGTCTTATAGAAGGATGCCTAGGTCCCACGAGGAAAGAGAAGCTGCATGCCGGACATGGCAATGGCCGAGAACATGACAGGACTCCATTTGCCTGGGCAGTGGGCAAGGTCATACATCCTAGCCCTCCTTGATGCGACCACCTGTCTTTGGATTGCCGAGCTTCACCGCGTCGTGTTAAGAGTAGACAGTGATTGCGTAGATTGTGTCTATATGTATGTATGTAGTATGTAGAGTGTAGACACAGAGCAAGTGAGTATTGGGGTGCTGATCATGCTGTTGACTTGCATCTGATCTTGTGTGAGAATTTTAAGCATCATTCATCTACCGGCAAGAATCGTCTCTGTGAGTTGATATTCTCCGAGATTGGTTGTCGTCGTCAACTCGGTAGAGCATAGCGCACAGTGCATATTCCTATACTCACTGTACACCCGAACCGGGGCTGTTGCACAATCCTATAGCACAAGCCTGTAGCCCTATAGCTAATAAAGGCCTGTTTTTACCTATGACGGTTACACTAACCCTGCAACTCACCGCCGCGAGAATGTGTTTGCATTGCTGGCTCATGCTTTTCTTCGATAACAAGATCCTTCGGAAAAGGAATCTCTGTTGGAGGCGGTGTGCAGGATTTGTATCCCGTCATTCGACTTCTCTTGCCTATTCTCTCATCAGCAGGCATTACCCAGGGTCGGAAATGGAATCTGCTGTGGCCTTTGACTGACATTGCCTGACGTGGGTGGAGATGGTAAGGACCCTTCCTTACTCGTGCGTGTCCCCGTCGCCGTCGGGTTGTGTGTTCGTCGAACCAGCCATGTGTATTTCTCTAGATACGAATTCCAGTTCCTGTTATCACTGTCCTAAACTCCTAGACGATGCCGTCGAAGGATCATGGGACACTTGCACATAACAGGGAGATCTTGGTTCACATCTGCAAACGGAAGTGGCAGTGCCAAGTTCTAGGACTGTGAGAGGTGAGATGCGAGATGTGAGGATACACCTTACCTCGCACAGATGAAATTACTTTTCTGCACGTGCCAAGCAAGCATTCTCGGAGGAGCTGTGGAGAGCGATAAAAATCCTCAGTCTGATTAACTATAATAGAGGACAGATGCTATAACTCCTATTATGCATCTTCACAGTGCGAAACGTTACGATGCACACTGTATGACATTGTATCAGCTACCTCTCTGAGGCCCATATCTACCCTTTTCCTCACCTCTCTCTTCCATGTTGAAATGTCCTCGTGGAAGAACTAGAAAGAATACTATACTTGGGTATAACGGCTGATCCGAGATAAAGCTGCTCTCCACTCCTCCACAGTCAAGGGATTCCAGGTCAGAGTTTTCGGCAACTCCTGAGCCGTGTTGACCTTATCCGGGCATCGAGAAAGGAGAAATTCCATAGTTGAGCGGTGATTCCCTGTCCTTTCTTTGAGGCCCACTTTACTCTTCAACGTTAACATGAAGGAGAAGAAAGGGAAGATCGAGGTTGGGAATAGGAATGTTGTCCTAGTTATAAGAGAAGAGTGAAATGTTTACGTCATGAAATCGATGATGGAAGTGATGACTGTGAATCTGATTGTCTGAGACAAAGTTGATCTCGTCTTCGGCCGTAAGATACTGGCGTAAGTTTCTCCAGCTACGTAACGATCTACACGAGGTTCACACAATGATTAACCAGAGTAGCGTCGACTGCTACCTTTCAGGTTTCCAACTTTGAGGGTCTTCCCACTGGAGCGCACTTGGACTTGTAGGGAGTGATGGAGGAGTCTCTACAATATGTCCTGAGAAGTTCGACCAACAATTGCCTGTCTGCACGTGTTTAGATAGAGATTGTATCCGTAAATAAAGGTCGATTTTACTCTCTTAAGAATAGGAATACTCAGTATTATGAGAAGTCTGGAGAACTGTCTAGGTGCTTTGACTATGAGAAACTTTGGTCTCTGATATATGTAAGGACCAGTAGTGACAAGACAAGTTTCGTGAGCTGTCACAGTAATCTATGAAATACTGAGATCAAAACACAACGCGATTGTAATCCGTATTCGATCTTGAATTCAAAGGCAAGGTGTAACTGTCCGTTACATCGTAAAGACCGTTCGTCTGCCCAAGTCCAAGCGGCGGTCTGATTTACCATGGCTCGAAACACCCGCAGGTCGAAATGTGGCGAGCGTACCCTACACTCGCCTTTCGCCTGTGCACACAAGGCCAATGTCTGACACGTACATACGAAATGAGTAGAAACTGGCATTGTTATACGTTGATGAGTTACTCCAAAGACCTTTGAGCCTGTAGTTTTAAGCATACTGGAAAAGTATGAAAGGTTGTATGTATGCGCAGCTCTGAACCGGCGGCTACTCGGTAGAGCTGGTTGCTCACCAGCCGTTAAAAGCTGTGTGGCAACTACAGTCTACACCGCATCAGACGAAAGGGAATCGTACGGAGTCATACATCAATATGTGTGTACCTATGGCTGTGTCGTACTCGTCGGTAAACATGAGTAAAGACGCACATCTATCTAGATAATAATCTCCAAAACCTCAATACGGCAAAGCCCCCCAGCCGAAGACCATCACCGATCAAGTTGCCCAACTCAACCATCGTCACCAACCTCTAAAAAAAGCAAGCCAATCAAAATACAACAAGCTAACCAGAAGAGAAGAAGCCCAGCAACAGATGGGAGAAGAACTAGTTCCGTACTGTATGTAGAGGCAAGGCTAAAGAAAAAGAAGGAACTCGGTGAGGCGAAGCAACTAAACTTGCCTGCACCAGGGTTTCATCACTCTTCTCTTCCTTTCTCCAAGAGCGCTAACTGAAAAGGACACAAAAAAAAAGGCCGAAGTCTTTAGGCTGGCTGATTAAAACACTGTTTTGAACAAAGGAGACTATAGTACGGATAGTAGGGCTTTGTTAGTCTCTTGTTTGCCGATGGTTTGCAACGGCCGAGTAGAAAGGGGACTTGACACGGCCTATTCTCTCAACGGGCAACGTCGACGATGTGAAGTCTAAAAGCTGAAAAGTGAAATGAAGAAAATGACGTCTTGTCAATTTTATCAGAGATAAGATTTTATTTTATTCTGTGTGTGTGTGAGAGAGAAAGAGTGTTGAAAACGATGGGCATCTCGCAACGGGAAGTGTCTGACGGACTCGGGCCGGGGGCTATTGCGCGGAGATGTTCTCTGCGATGAAGAACGAACGCCATGATCTCTTTCTCTTTCTCTCTCGTCGTATGCATCAGATCTTGCGAATGCAACGGTCTAGTAGTATCCTTAAATGAAGCGAACAAAGTCGACGGCGAAAAATATCTTGGACGAGCACAACGTCAGTCAGACGAGATCTCATCACGTAGCGTACCATCGCTCCTCTCTCTCTTCTCTTCTTTGTTCACGCATTGACTCAACAGGGTACCTACTGAAGAAAGGGGGGTTAAAGAAAGGGGGCTCGAGCGAAGAAGAGAACAGACAAGAAGAAGGAAAAAAACACACACACGATACAATGAAACAGCTTTTACCGTATGCAGTATAGCACTATGTGTGTGCTGGGGTTTAGGACGAAGAGGCTGGTGAAACGGGCTGTAACGGTTCTGTATGATCAGCTTCCCGGGCCGTCGTCAGCAGCAAAGCCCTTGACTCTCTTTCTTTCACACTCTCTCTCTTCTTTGTGAAAGGGTTTTACAAAGGTGGGAAGAATTGATGCATGCTATGCACTGACACAAGGCAGTAGGAAAGAGAGAGAGAGAGAGAGAGAGAGAGAGGGAGAGGGAGAGAAAGAGAGGCAAAGAAGAAAAAAGAAAAGAAAGGATGAGTGAGGTCGTAGCCGCCCAGCCACACACAAAGAGAGACCAGACCTACCCAAGTACACACATAAACCAATGCAACCTCAACCAATCCCAACCTACAGAAAAGAAACCCTTTGTTTCGTCAACGCACCCGCCCGTCCGTCCGCTCTCACTAGGTACTCGCCCGGCGCCAAGCCCTCTTTCGGCCCAATAAGCGCTTCCTCCATCCCCCCCCTCCCCTCACCCTCACCCTCACCCTTCCCCCCCCCCTAAGGCTCGAGACAGCTGCTGTGTGAGAAAGGACTTGGTGCTGTGACGGTTCAGGGCCCTAAGAAGAGGAGGCGATTCAACTAACTCGACCACGACATCCTCCTCTTCCCTCTTCCTCCCCATCCCCCCCTGCTTCACCCCGTCTTTTCTCTCTCTCCGTCTCTTTCACTCCTCTTCCCCTTTCTCTACCTCTCTCTCTCACACCCCCCTTTTCCTCTCTTTCTTTTGAATAATCGTCGTTATTTATCATCTGTTTTGTTCCCTTCCCCCCCTCCCCCTGTTCTACCTTCTTTCTTCCCTCTCTCACCCTCCCTCTCCCCCCTCATCCCCCCTTCCAACAACCAGCACTTCGAGAGGAGCGCAGTCCCAAAGACAGCACTAAGAATCAACGACGAAAACGATAATCGAGAAAAGAACAAGACAGAGGCAAAAAAAGAGTCGAAGAGAAAGATCAAGAAGAAAACAAGGGGGGAGGGGGATGTTGCTGGACAATATCTCTACCATTCTCCGTTATCCCCTTCTCTCGGCCCCTCGCAGGACGACGCCACACTCGCTCTGAACGATAACAAACAAACCGATACTCTTAATTCTAAACAAAGAATCATCATCCATCCCCCCATCCATCCATCATGGGCAACAACCTCTCGTCTACCTTCGTCCCAGACACCTCAAAGGATGTCCTCAGCGTCCCCGACGGCTTCGCCGACATCATCCTCGCCATCATCTGGGCCGCCGTCTTCTACGCCTGCGCCATGATCTTCAGCACCTGCAAGCTCATCGACCGCTGGATGGGTCCCCAAGACAAGAGGAGGGTAGGCCCCGGCGGCGTCCTGGGAGCCATCATGTTATCGACCGCCTGGCCCGTCGTCATGCTCTACCTAATATTCGCCGGCTAGAGACAAAAAATTGGCCTCATCACTCTGCAGGTTTCTTTCCAAGTCTTAATTCCTTTGTGTCGCTCCGAAATGATCGGGTGGCGCGACTTTCTTCAGCATTTATATATTATCATCATCGAAACATCGCTGCTGTCTTTTCTATACTCTTGTGTCTCTGTCTGTTTCTGTTTCTCTAATATCCGTTTTGTGACTTGGGTCATCTCTCGACAGTCCGCCTCAGCCCACCAACGTGTTGCGTCGACTTCTGTCCATGTTGACGTTCTTACGACCGACAATCGACTCCAATGCCTGCGTGAGGGCTTTGCCGTCGTATCGACCGCCCCGACCTCGTTCGTCTCTGGGCCCATATAAACGGGTGGAGTCTATTCCCAGCCGCGCGAGCCGCTGCCTGTCGACCTCAGGCGCCCCAGGACATTGGATGTAGAGGACGTGGGTAACGTAGTGGAGGTATTCGGAGTCGCTGGGTTGCGGAAGACCCCTTGAGTCGGCGCAGGCGCCCGCAATGGCAGCCACAAAGTCTAGAGCTGTGAAGGGGTCGGTCGAAGGCCCCGTCTCGCGGTCGTTTGTCCCGTTAAGGATGAGGACTCTATTGCGGACCCGGGTATTCGCGATGGTGTCGCCGACGCCCCGAAGAACGAGATTGGGAATGAGCGACGTGAAGAGCGAGCCGATGCTGTAGATGACGGTGTCGGCGGCGCCGAGGGCGTCGAGCACCCGCGGGTTGGCGGGAATGTGGATTTCGTGGCCGTACGGGTTGATGTACCAGACACGATCGATCCGCTCGGGTAAATCATCGTCGCCGTCTTTGCAAAAGTCTATGGCCGGTCGACGGAGGGCGGGCAGCGAGCCCGGAAGGTTGGCGTCTTCGACACGCTCGTGGTCGTCGTGGCGGACCTGGACGGGAGATGGGTGCGAGATGTCATTCTGACCGGTTATGACCGAGCCGTCGCGCAGGCCGGCGGCGATGTGGTGAGCAAAGTTGGTCTCCAGCGCCGGCAGGACGGCGACGCGGTCCGGTAAGGCGCAGATGGAGGCGAGAAGATATATCGCAGCCTCGAAGCTGCCGGTGAACAGGCGGGCGCCCGTCAAGAAGAGGTTTCCAAGGCTGGCTCTCGAGAAGTTGAAGCGGCTGCCTGGTCGCATGCGACGAACAGCCTCGAGGTGAAAGTTATTGAGGTAAGACCGGATGAGCTCACGTTTGGGCGACGAGATGGCCGCCCATAGAGCATGTCTAGCCTCGAGCACGTCGAACCATTCCGACCGAGCATCGTCGGCAGCCGCAGGAAGACGGTGGTTGAAGAGGTGCTTTATAGCCAGCTTCTCGGCGTCACCCGACTCCGGTATGAGCCGGACGAGGCGCGAGCGAACGTCACCGATGCCTTTTGGGAAAGGTGGCCCGTCAGTCGCCTGCGCTCGCTGTGTGGCATCTCCTTCGTCTTTGTTTCTTTTCTTGCGGCGACAAAACGTCGTCAGCCCCCTCGCTCGAACGCACCAGGCCCTCCGAAGACGCGGATGATCTCGCTCGAGCTGCCGCCATTGTCGGAGATGGGGATGACGTAGCTGAGGGAGCTGCCGCTGGCCTCGCGCACGTGTTCGAAGACGTCGACGAGGCTGTTGGCCGCGCTGCCGCCGGAGAAGACGACGATGCCGGATGTCATGGTGGGGGGGAGGGGTGAAGGGGTATAATACAGGGAGGGGGAGAGAGAGAGGAAGATGGAATCTCTCTGTGAGGCTGAAAGGGTCGTCGAGCGTTAGGCCGTCACTGGCATCACCTCCACTCTTGCTTGTGAGGAGCCATCCCAGAACTGGGTCGCTCACGATTAAGGGAAGACTAGTCACGTGACTCTTATCTATGGAGCAACCTCTATGACCTCTCTGTCCAGCTTGACTTCCAGCTTCTCTTTCGCTGCTGTTCATCATCCGAAGACTGAGAAGCCGCAACTCGGCGAAGTAGGCATGACCGGAGCAAACAATTATCCTCAAGATCTCCAACATGGGTACTTGACCAACAGAGCCTCGTTAGTGCCTATACGAGATAGAGAAAGCCAAGGTTATCCAGCTTACTGCCGCGCTGGCTGTCTTCCCGTCCAAGTTCTTGCCGAGCATCAGCCTGCACGAAACCATTTGCAGTAGTGGGAAAACCGGACCCCTGAAGGGAAATGCTTCCTTTTCTCTCTTCTCTCCATGCATGATAGTCGGAGGAAACCGTGGTTTTTGACGAGGCGCTCTTTATCTTTGCCGATCAATCACCGACACGGCAAAAGCCTGACTGTCCGTCTCAGCTGCGAGCGAAGACGAGGCGGTGTCATGATGCATATGTTGCGCATATCATATATGTACATGTATGTGTGGACGCGTGTATCCATGGATAAAGCGTCTACATGTATGCAGTCTTCAGCTCCTGGCTTCCTCTGCCCTCGGGTCAAGTCGAGTGACGGGCCTTCAGCCTCTGCGAATGAATATAGGCTACGGATATAGTCGCTTGCTTTGACCTTCACATCACCGGCACACGGCATACACGCATATGCTTATACGAGAAATGGTTTCGAACCGGCTAAATGCTATGAAATTCTCGTCTGTATGGAGGTGCGTAATCCTACAGTCTCGTTGGATGTGTAAAGAAAAGTCTACTATTGTCCATTAATCCTCCCTTTCAAAAACCCCGTAATCCCATCATCCCATTACCACTTCATTACCATGTCATTAAGTGAGTGAATCGTCATCGGTGTAGTCATACATGACAGAAAGAAAAAATCCGTTGGTCAAGCTCAAGCCGGCGCGCGAGGATTGCAGTTGATGGAAAACGCTTTGAACTTGGCACCCTCGGGCGCGGTCTCACATTGGCGCGCGGTGACGACATGATGGTACTGTTGGCACTTGTCGTCGGTGTAGAACGAGACTATGGGCCGAGAGTAAGCATAAATGAATATAAGCGTGTGTACGGATATGTGTATCCACTCACAATTGCAGTGCGGAAGAACGTCCTCGACCCTGATTGACTCGATGGTATTGTCCCTCAGGCTCCGACACTCGCCGTACTTGAAGTCACCGTCGACGACGGTCCAGATGCCGAGATTGACGGGGCCGCATTGACGGCCGGAGAAGAGGCGAAAGTCGCCCAGATGCTGAAAGCGAGGGACGAAGAGGGCGTGGGAGCCGACGGCCAAAATGACGGCGGTGGCGATGAATGAGAAGATCATGACTGTGTGTGTATGTTTGTACGGATATGTGTGAAGGAGAAATGGGATGGGGAGAGCTGAGCTGGAGGTGAGGGGTAAGTAAGTGAGAAGCTGAGGTGGTTGGAGGAGGAGGACGAGGAGGAGGCTGACTGTATATCCGTAGATGAGAAGAAAGACTCGGCCGGCGGGGTGGTTGGTCCGGAAGCAGGAAGAAAGAGGGAAGAAAAAAAAGAAAGGAAAAACCAATGATTTTCAACTGGATCGACAAGGGGGGGGGGGGGGGGGGGGGGGGGGGGG
>PDHP01000299.1:0-31607 GCA_003339455.1 Ophiocordyceps camponoti-leonardi (nom. inval.) | reverse complement strand
GGGGAGGGAGAGAGGGGGGGGGGAGGAGGAGAAAGAGAGGAAGAGGAGGAGGGGGGGGGGGGGGGGGGGGGGGGGGGGGGAGGGTAGAAAAGAGAGGGAAAAAGAGAAAGAGAAAGAGAAGGGAGGGAGCGGAGAAAAGAAGACCCGACCCGGTATACTAACGTAAAGGCGGTAAGGCGTAGTAGAAAAGGGGGTATAAAAACCTCGATTACTCCTCCCTTTTTCCTTTCTTCTTTCTTCCTTTATTAATATTACCTTAGTAAATACTTCCTACCCCTTCTTATATAAGAGAGAAAAGGTAGCTATAAGGGTAATAGGAGGGGGAGTAATAGAGGAGTATATAATTAACGAGTACCCTATAGTTAACTTAGCCCCTATCCCTATTATATACGCTTAGCCGGTAGAACCTAATAAACTATATAATATCCCCTATAGCTTATATATCCTATAGCTAATTAAGAGGGGCTCTTTTTATTAGGATTAAAAGAGTAAATAAGCGGTAATAAAAAGAGGGGCGAATAGAGTCCGGGTAAGGAGTAAACGGCTATAGTTAATAAGGGGTAAATACCTAATCGTCTACCTATTATTATTATACTATAGTATATAGGTATTATACTTAGGTAAGAGTCGACCGGAGGAATAAACGGAGGGCGAAAAAGGTATTAATAAATAATAGTTAATATTACCTATATTAGCCTAAAAAACGGTAGAATTAATAGCTTTTATTAAATAAGGCGGATCCCCGAATATAACGGAGGTAAATAGTATAAGTATAGTCTAGGCGAAGGGAGCTAATAGAATAATAGTTTTAGAAACTCTCTAAGGAGCTATAATAGATCGTAAAGGAGGAGTAGGATAAGGCTATATAATTTTAGTTATTACTTATATAAGCGCTTATTAACCCGCCTAAGCCTATAGTTTTTACCCTATCGGCGGTAATAATAATAATAATAATAATAAGGGGTATACTTATAGGGCTAGTATAAAACGGCGGATTTATAAGGCTAATCCTTATACTAAATACGGGCTACCCGAACTAGCCGAATTACCTATAGCCCTAGGAGGCGTTTAACCTATTACCGTATATTACCCCTACCTAAGATAATAGAGTTATCGATTAGTAGATTCTCGGCCTTATAAAGTATATAGCGTATTCGCTTAACTAGATTAATAAGCAGCTAAAGAAATAGGTAAAGGTAGACGAGGAGTAGTTAAAGAGCGATTAATAGGTAGTAGAGCGGATCGAAACCCGCCTTTAGTAGATTAAAAAGGGGGTAAACTAAATAGTACTTTAAATAATAGGCGGTAATATACTTTTAGTATATATACCTAGTAGTAATAAGACTTCCGATTAGGAGCTTAATATCGATAAATACGTACTATATCGCCCCCCGTTTAAAGATAAACTAGAGTTTATATATTAAGTAATTAAAAGGCTATATAAGAATACGAAAAGGGACCTTAGTATCCTTAGGGATACTATAGAGTATAAAGAATAGGCTAAGAGGTAGAAGGATACTAGGGGGCTTATAAAAAAGTAATAGGAGGAAGGTAAAAAGGAAGGGGGAGGGGGTAAGGGAAAGGGATATAGTATAGGGGAATTAAAGTAGAAGATAATAATAAAAAGGGGTAGGATAGAGAATAAGGCGGTAATAGCGGAGGGGGGCGGTAGAACTCCGCCTATAATACCCTCGGGGGAGGGATAGGAGGAAGAAGAAAGGCTAATAAAAAAGTAAAAAACGGTAGGCGAGAAAATAGGAGTAAAGGCGCTAAAAAGGGGGTATAAGCGCCCTCCGAAAAAAGGCTAATACGGAGGATTATATAATAGCTAAAATAATAATTATAAGGTAGGGGGGGTCGGATAATAAAAAGGGGATAAGTAATAATAGAAAAGGCGATAGTAAATTAAGATAATACTAGAGTTTATTATACTTATAAATCTAAAGCGAGGTTAAATTAATATAATTAATATAGGGAAGAGAATTACTTAGTAAGGAGGCTAGCGTAGGACTTATACTAGAGTACCCGGATAAGGTTTACCTAGTCCCTTAGGGGGGCGATCGGAATACGAGGAAGGAGAGGGTAGTATAAAGTAGTAAAATAATAGTAAAGGAAAATATATTCGGCTATTTTATCCTCGTCTAAGCTATAAGGGTAAAGAGGTAATAGTATAAAGGGGATATAATAAATAAAGAAAAACCTATTAAGTCTAATCCTATTAGTATAAAGCTAGGTAAAAAGGCTACTAAGGAACTTCGGAAAAGAGGTATACTTCGTAAGGAGAATACTTAGACGAAAATAGGGGGGCGCGTTAATAGTATAATTATAGGACTACCTATACTATTTAAGGTATTATTCCTTAGCCTCCTAATAAGTACGCTATTTATCCTAAAGGCGGAGGTTTAGTAATTAGTAGGATTATAAGCCGGCGGCTCTAAAACCTACCTAGGAGGTAAAGGCTTATTATACGTCCCTAAGGGTAATATAGGGGGTAACCGGGGGGCGGTTATAATAAGGGCAGAGTCGATAGGTAACCCGACTAATAACCGAGCGGATTATAATAATAAAACTATAGGATTCGAGGAGCTAGTAGGTATAGGCGGAATAATAGGTTAAGTAAATATTAAAAGGGGGGATATACGCTTCGATTTCTACGTAATAGCCGGGTATAGCCTAGTAGGCCTTAGTAATAGTACGAAGGTAGTAGGCTTAGACCTTTATAAGCTCCTTAATCGTAGGACTAAAGGGTTTACCCCCGGCCGGGGTAGGGGGGATAAAGTAGAGGGAACCGTAGGTAATAGTAGTATAAATAACCTTAGTATATACCTCCCTAGTACGGGGGAGGGTAAAGCCCTAGGTAGAAGTAATAAGGCTAGTAAGTATAAGCTATTATTTCTATAGTTTTTACTAAAGGCGCCGGAGGTAGGCTTTTTACTAGAGCTTCCGGTAAATCTAGACGCCGAGTATATAGGCTTCCTAAATAGGGGCGATTAATACTCTATCGAGGATTAATAAAAAGGTATCCGCTTAATAAACTCTAGTAAAATAGAGGAATTCGCTTTTTAGGGGTTAAAAGGATATCTTATACTTATTAGCTTAATCCTAATAAATAGCCTAGGCTTAAATAAGCTAAGCTTAAACCTAAGCTAGGGTTTAGCTAGTACTAATAATATTCGTATTATTAGTAAAACCTATAAGGATAACCCTAATAACCTTCTCTAAACGGCGGTAAAAAGAGGAGATATATAGGATAAAGAGTATAAGCGATAAAGGGGACCCCTAGAGTACCCCCTTTAGGATAAAAATAGGGTTTAAGAGGATACTATTAATACGTAAGCGGGATAACCGGTCTATAAGGTAGGAGCGAAGGAGGGCTAAGATTTAAAAAGGGAATCCGAGGTAATTAAGAGTCTAAATAAGCTTATAGTACGAAACATAGTCGAAGGCTCCTATTATATCGAGTATTAATAGGGAAACTAAGCCTTAAAGGCTCTATATTATCCGAATAGTTTCGGTAAGGAGAAGAAGGGTATTATCCGTAAACTTACTAGGGCGGTTGCCTATTTACCCGAAAGGTAGAATACCTTAAAGCTCTATAGCCGTAAAGATATACTTTACGAGGATTATTTCGAGAACCTTATTAATAGTATTAAGGAGGGAGATCGGTTAGTAGCTACCTAGAGTCCGGTAGACCTTAGGCGACTTACCCTATTTACGTAGAATAATAATATTAAAAACCTTAAAGGTAGCGGGAAAGTAGGCCTAGGAGATATAGCCTTAAAGTAGCCTAGTAAATACTATAATAAGGGGGGGGTTATAGCCCTTAAGAAAACCGACTAGGATCCTATTAGGTCCTATAGACTTTTATAATAAAATACTATAGAGTGCCTTATATACGTTAGAATCTATAATAACTAAAGAAATATCGAAAAAGGGGAATAAATTATTAAGGTCGAGAAATAAGGGTATAGTCGGAGGATAGGGAAAGAACTTATCGTTTAGAAGTCGGACCTTCCTAGTAAAATCGGATATTATAGGACTATTAGGAGAGGAGGCTAATAAAGGTATATAGGTAGGCTTAGGGGGGGCTTAACTATATAAACGGGCTTAATAGGTTATAGACTATATAATACGGGGGTTTAAGGAGGCTAATACGAGAAAGCCCCTCTACGTATCCCTCTTAATTATATAAATAGACTTCTTAAGGGTTAATATTATATCCTAATAATCCTTTTAGTAGGAGTCTATTAGGTTTACTCGTTAGTATTATCGGTTCCTCTTTATAAACCTAGTCGTACTTATTACCTCGGAAGTCTATTAGGGGATTAATCGGGGTTTAAAGGTTTAAGGGCGGTAGGGGATAATAATAACTACTATAGCCTTTAATTCTCTATAAAGCTAGGTAATAGAGGAGTCGATTTCCTTAAGCGAAGAGGAGCGGATATAGAAGGGGAAAAGGCGGTTCTTAGCCTTTATAAAAAGAATATCTAGGTAAAAGGACTTCTATCGGTAGGAGGGCTTAGACTCCGATAGGAGAGCTATATAAAAGGAGATAGCCTAGGGAATATAGTCGGAGCTATAAAGAATTAGGTTAAGGCCGAGGAAAGTAGGAAGGCTAAAGGGAATAGCCTAGAAAAGGTTAATCGTACTAGTCTAGTAGTTATAAACCTCCTAAGTAACCTTATAAGGAGGAGTTAAAAGCTTAAGACTAAGGGAGGCTATAGTATCGAGAAGGGTTAAAATATAGGGCGAGATATAGCTATAAAGGTCCTATAATAGGTAATAAGAGTTAAAGTCCCTAAGGATAATAGCCGGAGAATAAGCGGGGAGTAATTAGGGTAAGAGAAGGATAAGTCTAGTAAAAATACTAAGAGGTAGGGAGTATAAAGAGAGAATATAAGGGTTATTATAAAAGGAAACCCCGGTAATATCCTTCGAAAGAACTAGGTCCTAGGACTTAATATTATATTACTTATAAATATAGATAAATACGCGGCTAGAGCCCTAAACGAGGCGGTAAGGGGTAAGGCTAGGGAGCGGTAGGTAGCCGTACGAGTCGAGCTAGAACTCCTAAAAAGTAATAATATTATAACTAATAGTAGAGGAAAGGGTAAAATAAATAAAATAGTTTATACGCTAAATATTCTAGGTAAAGGTTATAATCTTTATAATAATTATATTAAAAGTATAAAGAATAGTAATTATATAAAAAGGGTAAGCTAGGTATAGGATAGAGTAGAGGATAATCCTCCCCTATTACCCTATTTACCCCTTCCCCCTTTAGTACCCCTCGTACTCCTATAAAGGGCGGTTACTCCCCGAGAGGAGGATAAGCCTTATAAGGCTAAAGCCCCGTAGAGAGTAGGACTACCCCGGGTTATTAATATACCTCGTATTAGAAGTCCGCCTTAGGGTATAAGGCTAGGGGTTAAATCTTAAGAAGAAGTAAGAGTAATAGGGTTAAGAGGTTAAGAGCTAATAAGATTAAGGTTCGGAGTATAGTCGAGGTCCTTAGGGGAGCCCTAGTAGGGTTATTTACGTAGAGAAACCTATATAAAGCCTTTAGCGTTAATATAGGGGGATAGGTAATAGGCGGGCGACTAGACTATAAATAGCTTTTAAAAGTACTAGAGGCGGAGTAAATAGTTAGCCTTAGCCTTTTCCTACTATTAATAGGAAATAGGGTAATCGTATACTTAAGCGGTATAAGTACTATTATATAAGAGATAATACTAGGGTTAATCCCCCTTATTAATAGGGTAGGACCCCTCTCCTTTATCGTATAAGGCGGAATTATAATAGCTATAATAGGGGTTTTCCTAATAATATTTAAAAATATAATTATACTAAAAGTAATTATAGTATTACTTAGGGTATACTAATTTATTATAGGGTTTATAGTAAATAATCTCCGAGTCGATTATAAGGCTATTCGTATAAAGTCGGTTTATATTAATTATACTACTAATACCGAGAATAAGGTTTATTCGGGGGGTAATACCTTATAGGCCCTCGCGCGGCTTTATAACCCTAGAGCGAGTAATATTAATACGGTTAATAATATAGAGAGCGGCGAGGAGAGTATTATAATCCCGGAGAGTAGACTCTATACGAATACCTTTAGTAATAATAGCGAAAGTCTAGCGTATATACGTTACTTCTATACCGAATACTCGCTAAATCTAGTTATCCTAGTCTATAAGACTCTTTTTCTTAGTATTAAAAGTAAGGATAATATCGCCGCTTAAGAGGCGTTAAGCTATAATTATAGCTAGTATACTTATTACTTCGTTCGCCTTAATAATAAGGGTAGGAGGGGGTAGGGATAGGACCCTATTTACTATAGGAATATCCTTTAAGGAAATAAGGACCTTATAATCGTATTAAGCGGGGACTAGGCGGACCCCTATTAGGGTACTAATAATAGGTTCCCTAATAATAGTAAGAACGAAGGCCTAAGACGGCTAGCCGGAGGGAGTAGACTTCGTCTAGAGTATAAATATAATAGCTTTCTCTATAGTCTTTTAAATAGCCCTAGTAAGTAATATAGGAAGGGGCGCGGAGTCTACCGGAGGAGTAGTAGAACTCTAGGAGTAAAGTTTTTCGGCGAGGGAATTAATAATAATCTATATAGTACGAAAGCTATTCTATAAGACTACCTAGGTAAGTTTATCGAAAGCGGACTTTAGGAGGGGATTAATCGGAGCCTAAGGCGTATCTATAAAAGGGTTATTAGAGGATAAAGTAATATTAAAGGAAGGCGAACCCGCCGGCTAGTTCTAGCGGGACTATTAGAGTCTAAGGGTTCCCCTATCGAGGTCTATACCTTTACCCGGGTCCCCCCCGGAGGCCTTACCCGATAGCTCTGCGTACGGGGCTATCCTCCTAGAGGAAGGAGGCGTATAGAAGAAGCTATAGAAATGGGTTATTAGTCGTATCGAACGGACTAGCGATAAACTCCTTCTTATCGTATTACGATATTGCCTATTATTAGCTATACCTTATTATAATAAAAAAGGTTCTTAAAACCCTCGAAATCTATAATATAGGTATCGAAGTCTAGGGTTAATCTAGTAAATTCGTAATATATAATAAATAATCTCTTAGCTTAGTATTATTCTTTATTAGTATATTAGGTTAACTAGTAACCCGGTTTTCTATAAATAAAATATTTCTTATCCTAGGAAGGTAATACCTTAGGATATAGGCAAGATCGTATTAAATTAGAGTCGAACTTAGGTCGAAATCGGTTAGGTTTTTAGTCGAAGTTCTATTAGTATTTTTTATCGAGATAGAAGGTTTTATATAGATTATCTTATAGGTATTAAGGGTAAGTCGTTTTACGAGTTATTATAGTATCGAGTAAAGAGTAGAAATCTACTATTAAGGATTCGATATTAGTAGCTAGTTAGAATAAGGCGAATTCTAATTCTAGGATTCTATAGTAAGCGTTAATAAGGGTTATTCGGAGAAGGGGGGTTCTATTATATTCCTTATTAAGGGCTTATTAATAAAGATTAAGTTTATTAAATAACTTCTAAAGAATCTTATATAGTTTATTATTTAGATTCGTATTATAAATAGTTTAATATATAGTTAAAGTCTAGTTTATATAATAATAAGAATAATTTATATTTATATTAAAATATTATTTAATTTAAAAGTAGATATTTATAAAGGTATAATTCTAAGGGATATAGCTAATATAGTATTATTATACTTATCCTAAAAGGATCCTAAAAAATAGTATATAAAAGTTTAATAAGTAGATTTTAAGTAAATAATAAATACTTATTATTATTCTTATTTTATTATCGAGTAAATCGTATAATTCTCCTAAGTATATTTTCGATTTATCCTAGACCTTCGTAAACTTCGTAATTATATTAGCGTTTACTAGGGTATTATTATAGTATATAAGGGGAAGCTAATAGTATACGTTTACTAATACTTTAGGTCTTTTATTAAATCTTAATTAGTTTTTATATAAAATTAGGTTAATTTAATATTATATTAAATTTAATCTAAAGCCTTCTTATTTTTTTCTTATATTTTATTCTATATTACCCTAAGGACTATATTATAGTATTAGTATATATATAATATTAATCGCCTAAGTACTTAAATAGTAGTTATTTACTCTAGTTATTAGGGTAGAAATTCTAGAGTACTTTCCTAATTATCGTTTAATACCGGATTAACTTCTAGCTAACTTTAGTTTAAAGTCGTACTAAATTTAGATTTTATCCTAGAAAGCTTAAAGGGGAGAATAAAAGAAAGTATATAAATCTCCGGCTCGAAGTATATAATATAGTATAACCGAAAAGGCTATATAGGTAGTTCCTTAAGCTATAGAGTTATTTTAAAGAATAGCTTAGGTTTTTTTATTATTAATCCTAGATAAATTCCTCTTCTACTAAGAATATTTTAGAAGGATCTTTTAAGGATAAGTCTTATAAATTCCTATATAAGAGCTATTTATCCTTTAAAATATTCTTAGAATATAATTAGTAGTTTATACTTAGTATTATACTTATTATTTTCTATTTTTATTATAAATTTTATAATATAAAGTTTAATTAGGGCTTTATCCTATATTATTCCTAGGACCTCCTTATCCTATTTCGAAAGGTTAAGGTTATACTAGATTATCTTTAGGATAATCGTATTACTAAAAAGGGCTTTAGCCTAGTCGTTTTCTAATTAAGCTATTATCCTTATTTATTCTAGAGAAAGGCTATCTTTTATTAAATTTAAATCGTCTCCTAATCGAAGTTAAAGAGATATTAAGTCTTATTCTTTTTAAAAAACCTAGAAGTAGTTAATTATATAAAATCCGGGTTTTTACTTATTAATTATAACTTCCTTCTTTATACCGAGTAAAAGAATCTATTATCCGAATCGATCTTCCTTCCTTACTAATTTATAGTTATTTAAATTAACTATTAATTAGTATTAATTAGGCTTTATAAGTATATATATAAGAGTAATAAATAATTATTAAAAAAGGGTCTTTTATTACTAGTTCTAATATTTATCTATAATAATCTATAAAAGGATTCTCTATAGTCTAAATATAAAAACGCCCCCTTTTCCCTTCCTTATATATCCCTCTTTTCTAACTCGATATTAGATTAAGCTAAACTCGGAATTCCTCCGGTATTAGGTTAAATTCGACCTAAAGTCGATCGGATACTATTTTAACCTCTTATTATTATACTATCCTATTCCTCCCTTTATCTCCTTTTTCTTATACTTATACCTACGTCCTATATAATATATCCCTTATCCTCCTTAATATTACCCCTAAGTAATTCCTACGTAATCCCTATTATAGCTTACGCCGAGTATAGCTATAGCCTAGCTATAGTATAGTCTACGATTACGATAATATCGTTTTAATAATTAGCCTACCTTAATTTTATAAAGTAGATAAGTTTACTTTTTACTAGCTAAAAGGATATTTTATATTCTACTATTTACGTTTTATAAACCTCTTATATACGCTCGAACTAGTATAAGGCCTAGGCTTTAGTATACCTAATACTAAGGATATTCGTATTATTAGTAAAGCCTACTAGGATAATACTAGGTAAGGTTTTAAAATAATAGTATAATAAGGTAATATATAGGAGGAAAAGAACTAGGGAAAGGGGGGAGCCCTAGGGAACCCCTTTTATAATAGTAGTAGCCTTAGAAAGGCGTTTATTAAACTTAAGCCTCGATAAATAGTCTATAAAATAGGAATAGAGAAAGGCTAGGAGTTAAAGGGGGAACCTAAGGGTATTAAGTATTTATAAAAGCTTATCGTATAAAATATAATCGAAGGCCCCTATTAGGTTTAGTATAAGAAAAAAGGCTATATTATTATTATTCTATACTATTTTAATAGCCTTACTAAGTATAAGGATAATTATATTTATTAACCTATTCTATTTATATCGGAGGTCTTTTATAGACTAATAGCTTTATTAAGTAATTATATATATTATAAGTAGTAATATTAATATCTAGAATATAAGAGTATATACTACCTATTTATATATACCGTAGGGCTAAGGCCCGCTACCCTAGGAGTAGGATCCGCAGAACCCCTACGGGGTCTATAGCCTCCTATAGAGCGGAGTATACCTTTAGCCTACGATTATATTTATACTGGACTTTCTTTCTTATCGTAATCCGCTCCCTCCTACCCTCTTTTTCCCTTCTCTATACGATTAACCTAAGCCTTAACCCGAATATCTAAGCGCTTATTATCGATTAAACGGTATAGTATATCGTTTACTATAGCTTTTATTAAGGCGTTAATAGGGTTATTACGACTATTAATCTACTAAACCTCCTTAATCTCCCTCCTCTTATACGATTACTATAGGGCTAATAGATCGATTATTAGCTATTTTTCTATTATTATATTTATTTAAACTAAGTACTTATATAACGAGTATAAGTCTATATAAACGATGATTAATAATAGTAGGAGGCGTAAATAGGAGGTAATATAAATAAGGTTATAGTATAAGGCGAAGTTAGTATTAAAGCTAGCTATAAGACTATAGATTTTTAAGGGTAAAATACTTCTTATAATTCTTTTATACTTAGTAGAACTCTAATATAGTACGTTTCCCTATATTATAAAATAGCTACTATTAATTATATCGATTCTCTCCTCCTCCGTAAGGATAATAAGGTACTTAATTTATAAACTTAGGTCCCTATTATTCGTAAACGAGTTATTCGAGAAGATAAAGACTTTAGTACGTATAAGGTCTAGACGTATATATATTAGTCCGCGGGTAGGATACTCTATTTACTACTTAATATAATAGTTTAGTACTTTAAAGTCTATAGGGGCTAGCTTTTATACTTATACTATAATAGAAAAGTTATAAGTAGTTTTAGGCTAGTAAATACTCGCTATATAGGTATTATAGGCGTATTAATAAACGTAGCCTATTATCGTATTTTTATTATTAGGGTTAATAATAATAAGCTTTTCTCCTTATCCTTTTTAGCTAATAAAGAGTATATTATTATTAAGGAGTTAAATTTAATAACTATTAAAGTCCTCCTACTAGCCTTTATATAAGGCTTTCCTAGGCTTAGCTATTATATTAGCCTTACTTAGTTCCGCCTCCTTTACTATAAGGAAGTCTATTATTACGATAAACCTAGTTTTATTTATTTATAAAGCGTAAATTATAAAATACCCTATAGTACTTATTTTATCCTTTATTATAACTAGAAGGTATAAATTATATAATAGGGTTATCTAAAGGTTCTTATAAAAATATCCCTAGTATATTTTAAACTAATATACTTTAGCTTTTATAATACTATATAATAGCTTAACGATTTATAGAAGTATCCCCTTAGGAAACTTTTTTTTAAGCTCGTATAATAGTTCGGCGATAATATAGTATTATAGGGGGGTTTTTAACTATAAATATACCTATATAATATCCTTAAACGCGAGAGTTATTCCTATTTTACGAAATAATAGGGTAAGAGTAAAAAGGAGTTATTAATTATTTCGCTAAATTATAAGGGATTAAGTTAATAAAAGCTCTTTCTTATAATTATTATAGCCCTAAATAATAAGGCGGGATTTCTTATATAACTTATTAATACTAATTCCCTTAATCTTATAGACTAAACGTATACGAAAAATATAGGTAAGGCGGTCGTTTATATCGAGTATAGTTAGTATAATAATCCTAGTATTTAAAAGAATAGTAATCTTAGTCTTATTAGATTTCTTAAATAGGCTACTAAGTATTATAATCTAGCTATTATTATAAAGGCGAAAGTAAAGCTTTATAATTACTTTCTCTTATTCTATTAAAAATATAATTATAAGGGGCTCCGAATCCGAAAAAGGTTAATATAGGATTACGATAATAAGCTTCTATAGGAACTTTATATATATAAAGGTAAGAGCCGGATTTATACGTATAGGAGTTATATTTATATAGGTAGATAATACGGGGGTCTTATCTCTAGGGTAGGTTTCGAAATAAGGCTTTATATATATAACCCTAAAGGAACTCGAGCCTTATAGTATCTTAAAAAGTACCTTCTTACCGTTTATTTAGAAAATATAGTAAGGCTTATACTAATCTTTCTTCTTATAATATACGAGTACTAGGGAACTAAGATATAACTACTCTAGAAGGAGTATTATAGTATTCGTATCTCCTATTTATAGTATAGTAGTAATTTTATATAAGGTAATAGTACTTTATAGCGCTTTTAGCGCTTTTACTATAGCCCTTATATATTCTACTATAGACTACGAGGGTACTAAGTCTATTATAAGCCTAGAATATATACTAAAAACGAGGAGGGTTAGTACGAGTCCGTCTAGGCTAGTAGTATTATTAATCGCTTTAATAACTACCTATAATATATTCTCCTAGGAGACTCCTCTTATCTTATTTTATAGAATCTTGTACGTATATCAGAGGGGACTATAATACTATTCGACCTTATTAATACTCTAGTAGGCTTTAATAGGTACTTATCGGTAGGTAATTCTATATAATCGTACTTTAGCCTAGAAGTCTTATATAGTAAAGTTAATCCTAATATCGTATACGAGGAAGTCTAAAGGTCTAAGGTATATATTAATCTAATATACTTTAAAGGCCTATTATACTTATTCTACTAAGTTATTTTTAAGGAATTATATTATTTAAAAAGAGGTAATAGTATTTATAAGGTAAAGAATATTATACCCGTTTAAGTAAAGGATATTAATAATAACCTTATAATTAAAATCGTAGTTATTATAACGGCCTTAGATAATAAGTAAATATATTAAGGCACTTTATACGAAGATTCTAAGCTAAAGAAGAGAAGAAGGAAAAGAGGAAATAGAAGAGGGAATCCCGCTACCTTTATACGCGGGTAGCGAGGTCTAGATTATATAATAAGGACTCGGGGCAGGTTTCTCCGAGGTCCGTATACGGGGTCGGTAATTACCTTAGTAATTAGCGCGTAATATTACCCCCTAACTAAGGCCTTAATATACGTATTAAGGTTAATACCTATAGATATACGCCGTTTTTCCTACGGAGGCTATAATATTATCGTAATTATCTTCCGTATAGTCTTCGTCTACTACTATAGCCTTAATCTAATATTATAAATTAATAGGAGAACCCGGGGTAGTAGGCTACCGATTATAATATTACTTTAGCGCTATTAGCGCGTACCGGAAGTTTCTCGTAGGGTACTACGTATTATCGGGGTTATAGCCTCGCTAGGTAACCTAATATTCGAGTCGTTATTATCGGCTAGTAATTCTACTCTATAGGATTTAATTAACCTCCTACTTAGGTATACTATTAATTTCGTTAAGCGTAGGCGATAGCTAAATTTAGTCGGGTAATAGGTCGATAGCCGCTTTCTATAGCCGATTAGTATAGAAGAGGTTTATTATCTTATAAGAGTCCGGTAAGTCTAGAATATAGCTATACCCCTTTTTTTATAATAATCGTAAAGGGGCCTAACTATTATACGTTAAGCTAGGTTATTAAAGCGATTATACTAAACCCTTTTTTACTAAGGAAGACTTTATCGCCGATCGTAAAATCCGTAGACTACCGTTTCTTATTAGTCTACTTTTTCTATTAATTTTAGGCTACTATTAATACTTATTAAGCCTATTATTATACTACCTAGGCTTTTTATACTAAATCCTATATAATAATTACGGGTATAAAGTAGTCTTCTAAGTCTATAGTAATATTAATCGTAAATAGGTTCCGTATATTCTTACTAAGTACTATAGTTAACGGGGTTATATTAATTAAGGTATACTAGGAGGAATTATACGCGAAGTCGAGGGCTAGTAGATAATTACTCTAGTCGTTTTAATACTTCCTAACGTAAAACCGTAGGCGTTAATCTAGGTACTAATTCGTAATTTCGATACTTCCTTACGTTTAAGGGTAAAAAGTACTATTATACTAATACTTTATTCTAGTTAAACGATTAATCTTAGTAAGGAATACTAATATAAAGGGCCTAGTATTATCTATAATTTAGACGAAAGGTATTCTAAAAAAGTAGTATAGCGAGCGAAAATACTATACTACTAGGATTTCTATAGTATTATTCTTCTTACTAGATAATATAGCGATAACCCGGCTAAGCTTATAAACGAAGGTTTAAACGTAATCGTACTTATAGCGATTTTATAGTATTATCTTTTTATTATAAGCTATATACTCCTAAACGGAGGTTAGGACTAATAGTAGGTAAAGGAGTCTAGGGGTCTTATTATAGGGGATTTTATTCCTTTAATAGTCGTAATAGTTATAAATATAGCGATAAACGTTTTATTTTATACTCGGCTAGTAATAATCCTATTATAAAAGCTTAAGTATTTTATTCTAGCCGCCGTATACGAAGATTACGGGCTTATAAGCGGTATAGATAAGGGTAATCTATAGAAAAATACTATTAGTTAACTTCTCTAGTACGATTAATTAGCTCCCTCGTTAGCCGAGTCTTTATATCGTATTCTCTTATCGGATTAGGTTAACTAAATCTACGCTTATAAGTACGGTTTCTATATTAATTATAATAGAGTTAATAATTATAGGGGCTAGGCTAAGGGTTATAGGTAAATCGAATCTAAGCTTATCCGGTAAGATTATACTAAATATACGCTCTTTTTTCTTTCTAGCCTTAATTATTAGGAGCTCTATAATCTTCCGTAATAAAGCGTTAGCGATTATATTTAAACGGCTAGGGTAATAAAGGAAACGTATATTAAATTAAGCTAAAAAGTCGGACTAATATACTTATTAGATAAATAAAAGCCTTTTAGTTATAAAGTAGATAAAAGCTTCGTAATTAGTAATAACGTCGAATTTCTACCCTAGGAGTTCGGGGTAAAAGTATTCGAGGCTCTATATAATTATAAGGAATTCGTAGTCTTAGATCGGATAGGCTTATTCGGCGGGGGCTATAGTCTTAAAGAAAAAGCTAATAGGTTTCTAGGTCTTATTATCGGGCTATTACTACTAGAGAACTCCGGCGGTAGTATTATAGGAGGTATTAGTCTTAAGGCGGGTTAGAAGTTCGGGTTAGAAGAAGGTAAGGATAGGAGCTTCTATAATAAGCCTTTTTAGCTAGGTAAAGGCCTTATATTAGTTAAGTCTAAGAGAAAACTCCGAATCCTTCTTTAGGAAACGGTTTAGGGGTTTAATAGCGTTATTAGTATAATAATAAAAAACCCGAATAAAGTTATAAAGACTAAGAAAAGAGTATATAGCTTTATAATTACGGAGGTCCTTAAATTTCTAGTCGGAGATCGCCTATATCTTACGGGGGTTAATACTTAGCCTAAGGCCTACTTCTAGTATAACGCTAAGATAGTCTACTTTCGTAATATTAAACTGGGATTTTTTAATATCTCCTTAAAGGTTTACTCGGTATAAGCGCTAAATAACCTTACGAGTCTTTTATTAATAAACCTCTTCTTTATTATTATCCGAATAGATTAGTATATTATTTATATAAGTACTAGTATAATAGTCTAGTAGGTTATAAAACTATATATTAATAAAATTCTAGAATTAAACGGGCTTAACCTTTAAGCTAAATAGGAGGACTTTCTAATAATATATACTAAATCTTATACGGAAGGCTATTAAATACTCGGAGTTAGGGTCGAGGCGGAGTCGGTAGAAAGCCTAAATAATATCGATTTTAAAAAAGTATTAGGTAGAGTAGTACTAAAAAGTAATACCCTCTAAAGAAGGTACGGGTAAAACCCAGCCCTTAAGGTAATTATTTATTTAATAATAGTTAATATAGAAATAATAGGCTATCGAGTAGGGCTTTAGTATAAAAAGGACGGGGGTAGCGTAAGGGCTAGTATTAGGCTTAATAAATCCGATCTTTTTTAGGTAATCGATAATCTCTTTCTCTAATAATAGGTATTTAACTAGTATTCTATACGTAGGAGGGCTAGCCGGATTAAAAGGCTTATTAAGCTCGAGTCTAATATTATAACTAGGATAGTAGTCTACTAGGGTATACGCTTCCTTCTTACTAAAGAAGCCCTTAAGATATAAAAGGGCTAAGGGAATTATACTATAAACTAGGGTAATATATTCTAAATCTTCGCCTACTAGGAAAGGAATCTTCTAACCTCTATAGGTAATATTCTCTAGGCTTAGGCGGGTAATCCCCGCTATAAAGGGGTTAAGGCTATCGTTATCCTTAAGGGGGATTAGGGTAATAGGTATTAGTAGCTTTAGCTCCTCCTAATATTTCCTACGGGGGTTAGCTTAAAGGATTACGATTAATTTCGCCTAGAGTAGTAAATCGTCTAGTATAATAATATCGGGATTAGTCGGGTTATCGAGTTAGGGTATTATAATCCTTTTCTTCGGGGGATTAATCGGGAAGGTAATATTAAGATTAGTCTAGGAATATTATAGGATTTTATATTAGCGCTTATCCTCCTTTAAAAGCTTATTTCGGCGCTTAGTATTAGCTTATACGGTAGGGTTAACTTATTAGCTCCCTTAGGGTAAGCCCTATAAAATAATAAACGGGGAGTATTTAACGAGGGCTAGTAGGTTATTAGGCTATATAAGCTTATAGGCAAAATAGTTAAAAAGGAGGTATTTCTCGGCTATTTAATAAAGTCTAATAAAAATATCCTAGCTATAGTCGGTAACCTAGAATATCTCCTAAGGAAACGAGTAGCTATTAATTATAAGGGTTATTATAAGGTACTAATATATAACGCTAGCTTTATAGCCTTAGAAGTTAATAAGAGGGATTAGGCGGGTAAAGACGAGTTTAGCGCTAAGGCTTTTTATAGCCTTTTTAGTAAATCGATAGGATATAAGGAGGCGGGTATTTACTCTAGTATTATAGAGAGTAAAGGCTTAGAGCCTAATACTATTAATCTAAATTATACTATTAATAGTAAAGGATTTCCTTAAACTTTCCTTCTTAGATAATACTTTTAAGACTATTATAAAGACTTTTAATAGCCTTAGTCTTTTCCCGACTCCTCGTTATCGGAGCTTTCTTATTTACTTATAGGCAGCGTACTTAATCGCTAGAGGCCTATAACTTTCGGTCGGTCCGGGTAATCCTTAGCCTAATAACCCTTCTTACTATATATTAAATAAGTACTATTATCCTAGTAAACTTTCTTTTCGGCCTTAGAAAGGGCCTAGCCCTTTCTCTTCGAGTCGATAGAATACTTTTCTTTCTTATTAATAGCCGAGGAATTACTATAGGGCGTATAGGTTAAGGGTTAGGAGTACTATTAATAATAGAAGACTACGTTTTTAATAGCTTTATAGTATTCCTCGTAGGAGATCCGAGTATTCTTAAATAGCTATAAAAGCCTAGGGTTAAGATTAGTCGGTAAATACTTTAGGAGGATATACTTTAACTAGTCTATTAAAGTATAAGCCTTTACTATAATATTATTAAATTCTATAATAAATTAAGAAATATCCTATTTACCTATAAAAGAGTAATAAAGCCTTTAGAAATAGTCGACTAATTCTTAAAATTTATTTAGGTTCCTAAAGGCTAATTCTAAACTCTATATTATTTCTACTAGGTAAGAGTAAGAATACTCCTTAGACTTATAGCGGGTTTCTAGTATTTTCTATACCCTACCCTTTAGGCTCCGAAATAAGAATAATATCCGATCTCTTTCGTTATAAAACGTTAAGCGATTAGTCTATATTTTATTTTTAAGCTTAATAAGGAAGGTATTAAATTTATCCTTCTTCCCTATAAAAGTCCCGATATCCTTATAGTAGGATTTAGCCTTCTCTAAGTATTCTAGGTTAGGGTTACTAATAATCGTAAAGTCTTTTTATACTATTTTACTAGTAGGTATAAAGTTTAAGGTAGAAGGCCTCCTAAATATAGTAAAGGCCGCCCTCGAGAAATAGTCGGAATCGGCGGTTATACGGTTTTACTAAGCCTTTTCTGCCTTAAGGGCTACTATCTCCGTAAATAATACCTAGATATCCGGCTAGGCTAAGAAGGAGAAAGCTATTTCTATAGGATCTTAATCGGGGTTTTTTATTAAGGGTATAAGGGGATCTAGGCTAGGTCTAGGTTCGATTACTCTAGTCCTTTTAAGGCAGGTAAGGGGTTTTAATCTAATTCTTCTACCGAGGATTCCTACTAGGGAATTTTTAAGGTAAGTCTAGTAAAGTAGCGGACTTCTCTATTAGTTATAGGGTTTAATTCTTAGTCTTATATAGTATTTTCTATCTCTATAAAACGTAAAAGGGAATACGTGTTTATTAAACGCTTATTAACGAGGAAAATAAGCTTAGAATAGTATAACGGCCTTAGATAATAAGTAAATATATTAAGGTACTCTATACGAAGATTCTAAGCTAAAGAAGAGAAGAAGGAAAAAAGGAAATAGAAGAGGGAATCCCGCTACCTTTATACGCGGGTAGCGAGGTCTAGATTATATAATAAGGACTCGGGGCAGGTTTCTCCGAGGTCCGCGTACGGGGTCGGTAGCTACCTTAGTAGTTAGCGTATAATAGTTATTATATAAGGAGAACTTAAAATAGTATAGTACTAAGCCTTTAATTTAGTAATAATAGTATACTTCGCGGATTTTTTTTAAAGCCTTATATAAGACCTTATAGCTAGCGTTATTTAGAATATCGTATAAGTATTAGACTAATAAATACCTAAAATATTAGTAAAGTTAGCGTATTTTAATATCGGTAAGGAAGACGGTTACGCTAGGCTAATAGCGACTTAAGAAGAACTAAGGATACCCCTAACGGAAGACTATAAGCACCTTATCGCCGTTTTAAAGTACTATATAACCCTATAGGATGTTAAAATAGTATTTAAGGCGCTATATATACTAGAGATATATAAGAAATAGGGTTTTAGTCTTAAGGATATAAAATTCAATCCTACTAATAGGGGTTTTAAGCTATACTAATCTAAGAAAGGTAATCGAAGGCTTATTACTAAAGGATATCTTTATAGTACCTTAGGTTACCTCGTTAAAACGTATATTAAGTCATTCTCTCTATAGGGCTAAGAATTAAGATTTATTAGTAGTCGAATTCTATACTACTCTAGTATTAGGGATAATACCTTAGAATACCTATAAAGAGTATCTCTTAAGGGTATAGACTATCGTAGGCTCTAGGGTAATAGTAATATTAGTATATATAAGGGTATAATTAGCTATCGTAATAATACGGAGGTTTATAGTATCCGTAATAATAGGTATTTAAAGACTATAATAGGTTACTTTATTATAGAGAAAAGAAGCTATAAAAGTCTATTATCCGTTATCCTCGTTATTATTATTATCGTCGTCCTTAGCCTTAGTAGAGTACTCATTATCCTTAAATTCGTCTTCTTTATAGTTAGTAAGGAAGGCGGAGAACTACTTCTAGCCTATAGATTTACTATTATACGCCTATTAACTCTTAAATCTCGTATACGCCTACTTTCTCTCTTTAGGTATATATTAGTACGAATAATAGCCTTACTTTCTATAAACGTAGTAGCGTTTATCTATAAGCGTATATACGGGCTAAGTTTAATATTATTAATTCGGTCTCCTACTAGTACTAGTAAACTTTCTATCTATTAAGAAGGTCCCTAGGGCTTTTATAAGATTAAAAGAAGTACGTAAATCCCTATAGAATTCTTTAAAGTTATTAAAGAATTTAAATAATACTATCTTAAATATAGGCTTACCCTAATAGGCTCTTTTTATTATAAGAAGTAAATCCTCGTTATTATTCCTATTACTAAATAAGGTACGTTAATAATAGTATAACTTAGTTATTAAAAGGTTAAGGACTTAAATCTAGGTTTTATTAGGGTTTTTACTCTAAATCCTACCGAATAATATATTAGACTAATTATTATTATAAATCTCCTTATTATACCTAGTATAGAAGTATTCCTATAGTATATAGTATTACTTAGAGAACGAGGAAGTATATTTCTACTATATAATAAGAAGATAAAATTATTATACTTCGCTTTTAAGAATATATAGGAAGATAGTATAGAATTCGCTAAGTACGATATTAAGAGTATAGTACGTATTTATAAACTAGAGAACCTTATTATCGAGGAGGTTATACGCTTAGCCGGTAAAGTTCTATTCCTTATTCTAGAGTTTAATAAAGCTAATAGCTTTAGAGACGTTAATTTATATAAGCTATACGGATATAAGTAAGAGGTTATAGCTAAAATTATAACTACTATTATAATATTCGTTATTAAGGTTATTATTAGGTTTAATAGGTATAAATCCGGGGTTATAATCGAATTTAATAATACTCTTTATTAGTATATAGTACTATAGACTAAACGGTATTTATACCTACTTCTATAGACTTATTAAGGTCGATTTACTAGGCTAAGGCGGTCTCCTTATAGGGTCGTATCCGAAAGTAAGGGGGTATTCCGATTATCTTAGTAGTACCCTAATTCCTTAGGTCTTATAATTACTTCTACTCGGATTCTCCCGATTATTATATTATTATCTTTACTACCCTTTAATAGTATTATTATATAAGGGGTTATTAGTATTAAGTATAAGGATTATTAATATTAGTATAGGAGGCTATAAAAAAGGTAATAAGGATTATAATACTTTATATAGCTCCGTATATTTAAAAAGACGCTATTAATACTTATAAGCCTAGTAGTATAAAGATAACTTTACTATAAGGAGCTTTCGCTTATTCTATATTAATAACCTTTTAGCCTATTATAATTAGACGAGTAAGGGGATATATTATACGGCTCTTTCGAAGTCCTATATATATACCTTAAGATTTAAAGAAATTACGAAGGGTATAGTATAGCTTAATATTTATATTCTCGAAAATAATAATATCCTAGCCCTCGAAATCGTAAATATATATCTCCTAAAAGAGAGTTTTATCCTCCTTTATTTTCCTATTATAATTATATTTAAAAAGCTAACCTAGTATAAACGAGTTTAATTCCCTAGGCTTAGCCGTCTATAGGTTAATAATATTCCTAAAAACTATCCTTTTGTCGAATTCTATAGTTATTAGGTTAAGCTTAAAGAGCTCTAATATATCCTTTACTAAAAAGCCTATTTATTCGAAGAGGGATACTATAGTAAATACCTTACTCCCCTCCTTACTCCTTAGTACTAATCCTACTTCCTCCTATATTATAATAGTAGTATAATAATAGTATTTAGGGGGGGGGGGGATAATAGTATTTAGGGGGGGAAGTCTACTTAGAAAGCTTTTAGTCTACTCGTAATTAGTCGAGTAGGAAGCGTAATTTATTATAGCCTATTCTATTCTAATAGTCCGGGTTCGTATATTATTAGACTATTCTAATAGTATTAACGTATAGCCTTTTACTAAAATAGGGGAGGCGAGTATAATATTATATACCTAGATAAAGTCTTTCCTCTTTATTATTCTACTACTCTATACTAATAGAAAGACTAATTAGTATTAAAGGTCTCTTATAGACTAATAGCTTTATTAAGTAATTCTATATATTATAAGTAGTAATATTAATATCTAGAATATAAGAGTATATACTACCTATTTATACGTACTATAGGGCTAGGGCCCGCTGCCCTAGGAGTAGGATCCGCGGAACCCTTACGGGGTCCGCGGCCTCCTATAGAGCGGAGCATACCTTTAGCCTACGACTGTATTTACAATTTATTACCTATTTAGCTATTAGGTAGGATATTACTAGTCTCCGCTGTATTTAAGATTTATTAGGCTAGGATAATCTCTAGGATTTTACTAATAGTATATTAAAGAGGGAAATAAGTTAATAGCTACCTAGTATATAATATACCTCCTTTTTTTTACCTATTTTATATAGTATACTTATTATAAAGGTCCTATACTATTAGGGGAAATAGCCTAGCCTAGTATACCCTTAGAATAGCTTTTAGAGTATAATTAGGAGGGGATACCTATAGCCTTTAAAAAATCTAATTAATATCCCGTTTAGCCTAGCCGACTTCTATAATATAATAGAGGAAAGAGCTTTCTAGAAGTCTTAGGTAATAATATCCTAGGATACCTCTAAGGGAGGTCCTAGTTTTAATAGGCTTAGTATTAGGGTATTAGGAAGGGGGGTAGGAAAGAACTTTCGGGCTAGGAGATTAGCTTTTCCTTCGAATATAGACTATAAGGGGGAATCTAAGTCCTAGCGAAGAAGGGGTATATAAGTCGGTTTAGGTATTACTTAGGATTATAATCTAGCCTAGTACTCTAATAATTATAGTATTAAGCTTTATTATAATATATTCTCTAGGAGCTTATACTAGGTTTTATACCTAGTTTAACTTCTAATTATTTTTTAATAATAGACTATTTCCTAATACTCTTTCTAATCTACTAGGGTTTATAAAGTATACTAGTATTATTAGAGTTATTTAACTATAGCTATAGCCTCTATTATTTATCGATTCTACTAAAGTACCTTTTTAATAAAGGTTTAGGTTTACTATAGAATAATTAATATAGCTAGTCTTTCGAGTTTATTATAGAATTAATTAAACGACTTTTTAAGTTTAGTAATAGAGTTAGTCTAAACCCTAAATAGGTTTAGTCTATTATAGGCCTTATAATAGAGGAGATTAGGGTTAAAAGAGTATTATAACTAAACCGGATTATAATTAAGAATTATATCCGTTTTAATATAGGTAATCTAGGGGTTATAATTAAAGCCTAATAAGTCTAGGTTTATCCTCTAGAAAGAGGTATACGACTCCGGGGAAGCCTAAATAAAATCGATTATACTAGTTCTTTTTCCTTAAACCTTATATATTACCTTACCCTAAGGAGTAATAAGCCTAATATTAAGGATAATAATAACCTAAAGGAATTCGTTTATATAAGGTAAAGTACGTTTATAAAGGTCCTACGTAGGGTAATATAGATTAAAATCGTTAAGGAGAGTTAATAGTTTTAATATTATAACTAGGTTAAGGAAACGTAATAGGGGGCTAGTCCTAACTCCGAGAGGAGGCGAGTAAAAAGAAAGAACCTATTACTAAGCCTTAGTAAAAAGAACGCTAATAGTATAAAGTCTAATAATAAGGAACTAGGTATAAAAGCTATACTATTTATAAATATATAATATTACTCTACTTTTACTCTAAATAATATAATAAGGTATAATTCTAGGTATAGGTAGATAACCGTATTTATCTAATTATAACTCCTAAATAATTATAATATCGTAGTTATAAAGGCTATAAAGGGTAATATATACGAGTAAGTTCTACTTCCGTATATTCTAGGTAATAACCTTAAGAATTATTAGGTAGAAAGCTTAGAATAATCGACTAGGAGTAGTAGGGGGTAGGCCTAGAAATACTATAGGGGTAGCTTTTAATAACTCGGTTACTAAAGTAGTAAATATCGACTTAATTATTTAAAATAGGGAGGGGGGAGAACCTATAAGGGCGCTTCCGAGTCTATTTAGTCTAGAACCTATTATAGTCTATTATAAAAGTTTAGAAGGCTAGTATTTAATTACTCTAGAATTATTAGGGGTAATAAGGGAAGTTTTCTTAGGCTTTATCCTAGTACTTCTTCGTAATAGGATACTCTTTAGCCTATATTATATAATTACCCTTATAAAGGATATAGTATTTTAGCTTCTCGCCTAATTACGAAGGGTACTTATCCTTACCCCCGTTTAGATAAAAGGCTACCCCGTATAGGCTATAATAGGCTATTAACTTATAATACTTTATAATATAACTAAACTAATAGTATTAATAGTATTAATAAGGCTAGACTAAATTATCGTATAATTCGTATTTAATAGTTTTAGTATTTAGAATTAACCTATTAGTATAAAGTCGGTTAGCTTCCTCGATAGTTATTACCCCTAGGATAACCGCTATATAAGGGGCTATTTTAGTCCTAGGCTATAAAGCTTAGGCTCGTAAAACGTTAACCTTATTTATCGTACGAATACTCTATAAGAAAGTCTCTCTATCCCTATTCCCTAAGAGTAAGGGAGGTATAAACCCCCTTTATAATAATAGTAAAAGTACGCTTATTCTTAGTTATTCTATCTCTAAAGACTATTAGGATTTAATTATCCTACTTAGCGTATTATTTCTTATCCGGGTTAAAAATAACTATTATATTACCGCTTAAGAGCCTTTTAATAATAATAATTACTTCGTATTTAAGGGCTCGATTTATTATACTTATTATTTCCTTTAGTATATAGGCTATTACTCTATTTTTAATAATAATACCCTTTATAAAGACTTTGATTTTATAATCTATATAGTAAAGGATAAACTTAGTAATTATTACCTAGGTAGGGCTAAAGCTAGCGAGGACTCTTACTTAAGTAGGCTTAGTTATAAAAGGATTTAGCGTATACTTAAGAGCTTAAAAAACGGCGGTTTTAATAGTACGTTCGATTACTATAATAATAGAGTCTAATAGCCTAATAGGGGTAGGCTTTAGATTTAGTCGGTCCTAGAGCCTTATTAATAGCGTATTTATAATACGCTATATATATTAAAAACGTTATTAGGGTATAATTTCGGCTAATTTATTATACGTATACTTAAGGTTAGTATCGGCTAGTATCCTATTATTATCCCCTTTTACCCCTAATTAAGAACTCTATAATATCGGGTTAAACTACCCCTAGCCTACTCTCGGGTACTAATTAGACTAACTAAGGCTACGAGGGCCCTCGTTAACTACTATCGGTACCCCGGAGGATAGGGTATCGCCCGATAGCCCTATAATAGAGAATATACGTCCCCGACGACTTTGAATAATAGTTTTTAAACATAAAGTAGATAGAGAAGGCTAATAAGCGATTCTAGCCTATTAATAAGAGAAGTTAATAAAGGTAATATTAATTATAGAATTAGTATAATTCGTATAAAAAGTTTAACCGACTTTGAAATCCCCTTCTCTATTCTTCGACTGGTTATTAATATTATTCAAAAGGTATATTTATAAACTAAGGTTATTATCCTATTTTATACGATTATTAGTATTACCGCTAAATAAAAGAACGTTTTATTAAGGAAGACCTTTACTTTTTAGAGTACTTATTATAGGGTACTTTATATAATAATTAGTACTAATACCCCTTAGATTATTATAATATATAATACGGATAAAAAACCTCTAGTTATTAATCGTAAAAAGCGGTTTAAATACTTAATTAAATAGTATAACTCGGGGCTTTTTACTATTAATAATATCCTAATTACCTTTAATATTTTAATAAGCCTATTTTTATAAGTGTTTTTATTATATTTATTAAATATAATACTAGAATAAATAAATACTAGGGTTAAATACTAAGTAATTAATATAATATATATATATACTATTTATAATAAATAAGGAATTATTATATAATTATATTATATAATTATTAATAGGGTTATTTCTTAACCTAGAAGAAGAATATAATTAAGAATATAATTATAAATATAAAGATAAGAGGAAGGAAAACTCTTCTCTTCTCCTCTTTTCTCCTTTCTTCCTAGGTAATAAATCGAGGAATAAATAACCGACGAATCCGATAACGATTTAATCTAAAGTACTAATTTCCCGATTAGGAAATACCTATCCTATCTAGCCGAATACCTAGATCCTATTTTACGCTTAGTTATAAAGAATCTAAACTATCCCCTAAAATATATAATACTTAACGAGCTATTATAAATTAACTAATATACTTATTAAAGTATAAAAATAGTCTTTAAAAACGTCTATTTACGGGCTTTACGGAGTACCTCTAATACTCTTAATAAGTATTATAATTCCCGAGATATTAAGTATAAAGAGAAGAGGTTTTCCCTATATATTAATAAATACTTAATTCAATTACCTTTCCTTTTCTTTATTAAATTACTATTATTATTATTCTCTAATATAATTAATTATTCTACTATACGAACCTATTTTCTTTATACTTTCCTACTAATAATCCCTTTATTCTATTATTTAACTTCCTACGAAGTAATTAATAATCTATTATTAAAAACGATTAAGAGTATTATCCGACTTTTTATACTTATATAATAGTAATTCCTCTTTTACTTCTAGAATACTTAATTTATAACTAAATACCTTAAAAATAATACTAGGAGAAAGCCCTTCTTCTTTATAATACTATAATATTATTCTTTATTATTATTATTATTAAAACTTATACTAGGGACCTATAAGGTATTTAGGAAATAAGTAAATAGTCTATAGGGTAGAAAAACCAGAGGACCTAGGGGAAAACCACCCTCTCTACGAATAACTTCGGCTAGGATATAGCTAGGATTTAGTAAAGTAAAGGAAAAGGCTATAGTAGGGCGCGTATTTACCCTATAGGCTATAGTATTAATCTAGACGAGGCGCCTTAGTAATAAGAATCTATTATATATTACTCCCTATATTATAATAGGTTATTATAGATTAGTAATTAGCGCCCTACTTTTAGTAGGGGGATTTAACCCTACTCCTATTTTTAATACTCCTCTTAACTAAAATATTAATATTAATACCTATTTATAGAATACCTCTATAAGTTATAAGCTATAGACTTGAGTATACTAAACCCTATAATAAGTACGTATTACGTATAATTAATAAGAATATAGTATTATATATTAATTATTAGGATTAGTCTAATAAGTATACTAAACCTATTATTCGTTAATTATTAATTTACTATAAATATAACCGCCTAAGCTTATATAGCCTATACTATAAATAATATAAAGTATTATAAGGTAGGGATTACCCCTAGTCTAGTTTTATTTTATTATTAACTCTCGTAAGTATATAATAAGCTCGTCGAGAATACTAAGGACTTTTATATTATATAGAATACGTATTATAGTATTTACTATAGTACTATATAGGAGAAGGGCCTTAATATTAATAATAATAACCTATTAGCTAAGAAGGATAACCCCTTTATTTATAGTATTTAATAAGCCTATACTATAAAAGATATAATAATATACTATAATAATTTTAAAGGCCCTAAGAATTCGATTCGAGCTAATCGTATTAAAAGTAAGGGTATAGTAGAATACCTAAAGTTAACTAAAAAGGTTCTTATAAAAATCCTAATTATAGTTAAGCGAATTAATAGTATATTTAATATAAGAAAAGGTAAAAAGCGAATAATAGTACTTAGTATTATACCCTAATCTATAATAAATATAGCTATTACTCCCGCTATTAGGCTAAAGCCTATTAATATCCCTAAGGTAATAGTCGCTAAGTATCCTATTATTACTATTAACTAGGTTATCGAGCTTTCTAAATCTTCGCTAATACTTACTACTCTTACTACTACTAAAAAGGGGAAGGGAAGGGTATTACCTAGGTATTACCCTTCCCCTCCTATTATACTATCCTTATCCTTAGCTAAGTTTATTACGAAAAGGGCTTAAAAGTATAAAATCCCTTCGAAAAGGGCTCCCCCTTTTTCTATTTAGGTAAATACCTTATTAAACGATAATAATAGTAATATATCTACTATTTAACCCGAAAATAAGGCGGTTAATAATATAGATTTAGTTAAAACGCTAGTAGAGTCTCCTATTAAATATACTCGTATTATATTACCTACTCCTACCCCGAATACGTTTAAGAAAACGGATATATATACGCCCTTTAATTATTAGTATATAATAGGTTTAAGTAATAAGGTTATTACTAGGGTATTCCTAGGCTTTTTAGCCGATAAGCTATTTAAATATAAGGCTAATAGGGCGGAGGTATAAAAGGTAATCGAGAATACTACTAGGATAACTAGGGCTATTATTAAAATAATAGCCTTTTTTACCCGAATCTAAGCTCGCCCTATTAATACGCCTATTTATACTAAGCCTTATCCTATTATTATATCTAGTAATAGTCGTATACCTTACTTAACGCCTTACTCTACCTTTACCTTTAAGGTAAGTAAGGATAAGATTCTAAAATAATTCGGTTAGGATTTAAGTATTAATATAGCCGGCTTAGGGGGGCGTTTTATTAGCTCCCTCGTATATTAGAATAAAAATAAAGCTAATTCGTATATATTTAAATAGTATTTTCGTATTATATAATTATTATTATTATATAGGGTTATTCTTAACTAGGGTAACCCTTAACCTACTTATTATAAAATTACCTAGTAAGGTTAAACTAATAAAGGCTAATATATTAGAGTATTTACCTTATAATTATAATAGTTTCCTTTAGTACTAATAATCGTTATTATACCTCTTAGTTAAAGGTTAATACCTATAGGAGTTCTAACCTAGTATTCGAGTAATTATAATACTTAAGGAGTATATAAAAAATATTTTCTAGTATTATACTATAAGAGTATAAGGGCGTTATAATATCTAGTATTTATCAATAAAAAGGAAAGTTATATAGCCTAATCTTCCCTATCCTTATCTATATAATTATAATACTAATATACTTTAGAATATACTCGTATCTCCTTCTCGTAATATCCTTAAGGTAGAAGGTTAATACTAGGTTTATTATAAAGAATTTATACCGACTATTCTACTCCCTCTATCGCTATAGTAAGGTCTTTATCCTTTCCTATCTCCGTCTCTATTTATCCTTAGTAAGTTATAGTAGTAGGGCGGGGTCGTCGGGGAAATTCGGCTCGGGTACGCCGTTAACCCAACTGTATACTCGTTCGTAAAGCTCCTAAAGAGGCTGTCGGCTAGCTAATCGTCTAGAGTGCCTGTAAGCTAGGAACCGTATAAGATATATTATTCTTTATTAGAATAATATCTTCTAAGACTCGTTACGACTTTTCGAAGCTTTAAGGCTCGAAGAATTACTCTACTTAGGTACTTTAAAGAGAGTTAGCCCTTATATAGGAGAAGCTTTTACCCGCCGTATAATAAGAAGGCTATAATAAGGCTAAAAATACTATAGCCCTTTTAAGACTATATATAAAAAATAGGCTTTTAACCTAAATAAAGTATATTAAAAATATAAAATTAGCTTAGGATAAGCTTAAAAATCTATATAATCCCTCGTCTATTACCTTTAACTTTCTTCTTATAGGAGAATTATTTACTTCCTTATATAAAAAAGGATAAATAGAGGTTTACCTTAATATAATAAAGTCCTATTATAAGGAACTTCTTTTTAGGAATATTATGATCCCTAAAGTTATTATTATCTTGCTAACCCTTTCTAGTTTAAAGGACGATTATACGGGTTTTATTACGAATATTACCTAGGCTTTACGAAATAATAAAAAAGCCTATACCCTCGATTCTTTATTTTCCTCTTTAATCTACGAAGAGAAAAGATATAAATCGAATAATACGGATAAGGTTTTTATAACCTATAAAGAGAAAAAGCCTTATAAGGCTAAAAAGGAGTTTATTTTCTGCCTAAACTATAAGAATAAAGGCTATAAGGAAGATAACTATTAGTATTTATACCTATAGAAAGCTCCCTCTTAGTAGGAAGATAAGACCCCTTCCTAATAAAGACCTCCCTAAAAAGGAAAATAGGGGTTCTCTCCTTATTTAAAGAAAAAGGATATAAAGGATTCCTCGAATTCCCTTATAAATAAAAAGGAGAAAAACAAGGTAACTATCCTTACGAATCCCCCTATTAATCCTATATTACGGACTATTAAAAAATAACCTCTTTCTTCTTCTTCTGTCTACCCTATAAATCAAGTACCTAGAATTCTTCCTATAAAGGAAAAAGAAGTTAAAGAAATCGAAGAAAAAGAGGACTCTCCTTCTGGATTAGAATACTAAATAAACGACGAAGACGAAGACCTCGAATTTAAAGATATTAATATAGATATTATAGAGGTAAATTATAACCCCTTTCTTCCTTCTATAAATATAATAATTAATAATAAAAATATAGGACCTTAAGAAGAAGTTTAGGACTTATATAGTAATTATAATAGAATTCAGGAAATAAAACAAAGGATTTAGAATCTAAAGATCTTCTCTATCTCCTATTATAAAAATACCCCCTTCTTTTACGATACGGGAGTAATAAATTATATTATATATAATAAAGACCTTCTTCGTAACTATCGTACTATAGATATAGAAGTATAATAGGGATAGGCAAGTATAATCCTTATAAGAAGAGCTAGAGATATTATTTTTTAGTTTAAAAATAATAAATAATACTATAAAATAAGTAATATATTTTATATACCTAAATTAAGTATAAATATTATAAGTTAATCCTGCTTTTCTAAAATATACGTAGTTATAAATAATAAAAATATATAGCTATTTAATAAAGGAAAAAAAATAGCTAAAGGAAATATATATAATAAATTATATTATATTCCTCTTTTAATTACTAAAGGAAATAAAAATATAAGGAATACTATACTAAATACTAAGTTAAATAAAGACGTTAACTTATATCTTTAGTATAAAAGACTTAGCTATATTAATTATAGAACGTTAATAAAGCTATTAAAAAGTAAGGATAAACATATTACTTTTAACTACTTAGCTATTAGGTAAATAAAAAATTATAAAGAATATATAAAAGCGAAACTAACTAATAAAATAAATAAGAAAGCCTTTAAAAAGAGATATATATACTTAGAAAAAATAAGTATAAATATCTAGGGGCCGATTAAAATACTAACTTATAATAAATATAGCTATTTTATTACCTTCCTAAATACCTATTCTAGATATCTAGAAATAACTTTAATTAAAAATAAAGACTCTACTATATAGGAATTTATCAAGTATAAAATAAGAGTAGAAAATAATAATAATAAAATAAAAATAAAAGAAGTATTTATAAATAATACTAAAGAATTTATATATAATATAAGGAACTATTATATTAAATAAGGTATTATTTTTAATACTAGCCCTCTAAATATTAAAGAGCCTAATAGAAAAATAGAGAGAATAAATCGTACTCTATTAAATAAAGTTAAAGCTATTATTTATATAGATAATTTACCTTACTACCTATAGAGAGAAGCTATATTAATAGCTACCTATTTATATAATAGGTCTCTATATACCTATGTAGGCTATATATATCCTCTAGAAATTAAAAATAATATAAATCTTACTCTAGAAGACTTGGATAAGATTAAAATATTTAGTAGTATAATATATTATAAAAATAAAAATCCAGATATAAAACTAGACCCTAGAGTAAATAAAGGAGTTATTATTAGCTACCTTAATAATACTTATAAAATATAGGATTTAAGTAAAAAGAATATAATAGTATTTAGAGATATAGTAATTCTAGAAAATAAATCCATAGAAAATAATAAAGAAAATAATAAATAAGATATATAACTACATTTTAATATACTACCTTCTATAATATAGTCTATAACGTCTAGTTATAATAATAAAGAAGATAAAATAATTCAAGAATAAGTAAATAAATAAATATAAGAAGAAATTCAAGAAAATAATATAAATAATATAAATAATAATAATAATAATAATAATAATAATAATAATAATAATAATAATAATAATAATAATAATAATAATAATAATAATAATAATAATAATAATAATAATAATAATAATAATAATA
>PDHP01000298.1:0-31709 GCA_003339455.1 Ophiocordyceps camponoti-leonardi (nom. inval.) | reverse complement strand
GTGTGGATTTGGTGGCCAAAAATGGCTTAGCGGGTGAGATAAATTCATTTTTGGGCTCCACACACCCTGCCCTCTCCAAGTTGTGGGCACTTCACAATTCTCAAAACCAGGGCCTTAGTACCTACTTGGTGGATATGGGCCCGGAGGGTGCAGTGAGTGAGTGAGTGCACTGCCGGGTTCCATTCGCACGGCTCGGCTCTGGCTCTCCTGGAATCTCGCGCCACCAGCAACTCACTCACTCTCGAGTCCGAGCACAGCTTCAACGTTTGCATCTGCACTGCACCACCTCGGAGGCTTCTGAAGATATGACAATTACGAGAGTAACTTACATCCGTACATGAATAACAGAGGACCGATAAGAGCAGAGCGGGACGGCTCTCAGTCGGTAAGATACCCGGTAGGTAGTAGGTACGGATAGTAGTAGGATGGGATTTTGATGCTGGGGCAAACCCAGCACGGATTATCTAAGGATACCTTGCTTCCACCCTCCGGGGAACCTTGCTCCTTACCCGCGATCCAAGGATTTCCGCTCCGATGCGCTGCGATCGGGTTACCTGCTCGGTACCTGGCGCACCGCCTCTATTCTCCCCTCTGGAGCTTGGCTAAGCGGGGTACCGCGTCAGGATTTTCCGCGTTAGAGGCCGAAGTATTGCCCTTGTGTGCCTGGAAGTACCTACCTGCCCATCGCTGCAGCACCGCACTTTGTGGGCGTGGCCGTCGGTGGACTCATTTTTTTTTTTTTTTTTTTTTGCAGAGAGGGCCTGATTCATCATCTCGTCGTCCAAAAACTTCCTCACCTCCTCCGTCGACCATCTTCCCCCCCCACGATCCATCCAGCAGTGGTCGTGCCTCTCCTCCCCCTCCTCTCCTCCCCTCTATTCCATCCCCTTCATCTCTCTCATCCTCTCTTTCTTTGCTTTCTTTTCTCTTCGCTCTCTAAATCCTTTTTTTTTCTCCCCCTCTCTTGCCCCCCTCCCCCTCCTCCCAAAATCACAGTCCCCTCCCCCCCTTAGTTCCTCGGACCAGCATCGAGCCGACCGACAGGCCCTGACCTGGGTCCGCGCCGGCTCAAAGCATAGGCAAAATTTCCCCTTCCTCCTGAATTGTCCACCTCGTTGGGCATTCCCTGGCTCGGCTCCGCAGGGCGGGTTGGGCTTTCATCATCCTGTCCTCCGCTCTCGTCTTCACTCCCCTTGCCACTGGCTCCTTGTCCGCCGCCGCCGCATGTGCAGCCCGAGCAGTCGCTGGCCCTTATTCCCGTCGGCTCATCCGCCCGTCGCCATCCAACCTCTCCTGACGAGGCCGGCCCCAGCCCTGTCACCATGGCTGCTGTTGCTACCGCCGCCGCCGCCGCTCCTCCGCGACGCAGGAGAATCGGTCGTCGCCGTCGGGTCGAGGATGAGGGCGATGACGATGGCCGCGCCGAGCCGCTCGACCTCGATGATGAGTCGCTGTCCGATGGCTCGTTCCTGACCGACGATGACGATGCCGGCGAGGATAGCGACACGAGCAACATCGATGAAGCTTCGCCCACGTCCCCCGCCGTCCGCAAGTCGGCAAATGGAGGGCCCAAATCGGCCTCGGCCGCTCGCCCGCAACCCCCCGCTGCCGCGTCGGATACCGACATGATGCTGCACGGCCTTTCCGTGGCCGACAGGCCCGGCTCGGCCGAGAAGATGCACTTTGACGACGCCGTCGTCTCGCCGCCTAGGTCTCCCGCCGCTCCCATCGTCGTCAGCTCCTCCTCGGCCGCACGCCAGCCGCCGCCCACCTCTCAGGGCGATCGCCGCCGCCAGGAGCACGAGGACTACAAACGTCGGAGGGACGTGGATCCGGCCTTCGTACCCAACCGGGGAGCCTTCTTCATGCACGATCATCGACACGCCGGTCCCGCATCAAATGGCTTCCGGCCCTTCGGTAGGGGTCGGGCTCGAGGCGGCCGTGGCGGCATCGGTGGCCCTTTCTCACCTTTCAGGTATTTTCTGCCGTTGATCTTTTCTTCTTCTTCTTCCTCCTCCTTTTTTGTCGCCCTCTTCGTCATTTTACCTTTGTCCCATGTCTCTTCTTTTATACACCTCCCCTACCCTTTGTCGCATACGGGACCCTCGGCTGACGCATGCCTCCTCATAGCCACGTGCCGAACCCTTCGGACCCGACAACCAGCTCGCCGTGGACGCACGATATGCACGACATGGTCGCGGACCCCACCCCCCGTCACCCTCGCCACATGCAACACCATGGCGAGGGCCCTCCGAATGGCAATGGCTTCATACCGACTTGCGAGCCGAGCTCGACGCCCATCAATCGGACTTTGTCGACGGAGAAGCACGTCGGCAACGCTCAGGTCCGCGTCTACCTTCCTCATCTCACCAAGGGCCCGATTTTGTTTCCCGGCATCCCCATCAAACAGTATACGAAGCTGCCCGATCACCGTCCACCCCTAAGAAGAGATAAGCCCGTCCGAATCTCGCTTCCCGATCACCCACCTCGATACGTATTTCCGGCGCCCGACAGGTCCTTCACCTTCATTCCCCGTGCGATGCGGCCCAACCAACAGCGGATGCGGGGAAAGCCGCGGTCGGCTTGGGGCTCTGTCGGGGGCTTCTCCAGGCGCACGAGCATCCTCGGCGGCGGGAGTTACTACGGCAGCGTCTACACGCCGAGCATCGGCCTCAGCCGGCGCTCTTCGGTGGCGGCGCACGACCGAGACGTGGTCTTCTCGCCTACCGGGTCGGCAATCTCGCGTCCGGCGATGCCGGTCGACGTCACCAGGCCCGTCGTGCGCCTGCCTCCGTCCTCGCGTCCCCCGGTCATGGTCATGCCCGAGGCCGTCATGGAGCCGGCGACCCACCCTTTCGAGATGCCCGTGACCGCGCACGAGGCCTCCTCCATCAGCGATCTGCCGCAGCCGCAGATGCACCCGCTCCCGCAGAAACCGACGGTTCAGGAGAACCGCCCTGGTTCATTGCCCATGTACCAGCCCCGGCCGCAGAAGAACATTTCGGTCGCCGACATCGAATCGCCGTCCCTTGCCCAGGGCCCGCAAGCCTTCCACCAACCATTCCACCAGCAGGTTCCCGTGCCTCTGCAGGCAGCCAACGGGCTCACGGAGCCCGAAGTACACGCCCGCGGGCCCGCCACATACACGTCGCAGCACTCCAAAGGCACGCCGCTGTCGCAGATACCGGAGCGGGCCATACACGCGGCGCCCTTCCAGCCCAATACCGGCTTCGGCCAACCGGCCTACTATGCCGGCCAGCCGCAGGTGTATCCGCCGCCGCCGCCGCCGCCGCCGCCGCAAGCCCCCCCTACGCAGCAGGGCTTCTACTACCCCCCAGCCTTCGCCGGCCCCGCGCCCCCCATGGCTCCCTCCGCGGCGGCGGCACCACCGTTCGTCCCGGCCGGCCAGCACGGCTTCGCGGCCCATGCCGAGCAGCAAGTCAACGTGCCGCAGACGGCGTCGGCGTCGGCGGCGAACTCGAACCTGGTGGCCCAGGAGGTGAACGGCATGGTCTATTACTACGACACGTCCCAGATGCAGACCTTTCCGCCGCCGTACGCAGGCCCCCAGGGCTTTCAACCCGGCGTCATGGGCATGGGTGGCATGGTGACGCCAAGCCCGGACGGGTTCTTCTACCCGCAGCACGCGCCCGGCGTGGTTTACTACTCTCACTAGGATATCGAGCCCTGCTGCCGCTGCTTTGCATGCCGCGGACCTCCCGGACTGATGAAGAATTGCATCCAATAATGGGGGACCCGGGCAAGGAAGCCAACACGAGCTGGCGGGAGGAGCTGGGAACGTTTGGCAGCCTTTTTTCTTTTCTTTTCTCTTTTCTTTCTTTCTTTCTTTCTTTTTTTTTGCCTCCGCGAATCGAGGATCGGATGGTTGTCGCTGTCTGGGCGACGCATACTTCAAAAGTCATGGGTTTGATCGAGGCCTCGTTCGCAGATTTGGGTATACCGTGATGGGATCTGTTCAGCACGGCCTTTCTTTTTCTTTTCTTCTCCTCCTGCTATTGTCCCTTTCATTTTTACTTTTACTGTCTCTATCCCCTTCAACGCCCTCTCCTTTTCCTCGTTTTGTTTTCTCTTCCTAGCCCAACGTCCTTTTGTTGCATGTTGCCAGAGAAGATTCTCTGATCAGGTTTTCTTTCTCCCTGTTTCACCTCATCGACGCGGAGGATAGGGTTCAACAATGCGCATCTCTTACACGTCGTCGGAGATGCTGGAGAAGGGGGCATGAGGTTGTCGACCGCAGGGGGGGGCCCGGTTCCAGTTCCTAGTGATGTGGTGGGAAGTTGGCGCTGTTTTGCTTTCCCCGCTCGTTACGTTTCCGATTTGCATGACTCATCATTCCCTTTTTCCCTTGTTTTCTCTTCCCTTTTCTTCTTCGTCTCTTATTATTCTTCCTTCTTCTTTGTCATTTACTTGCGGCCGTGACGAGGAGGAGCTGTTGTCAGGCTAGGTATTGCTGCATTTGGCTGTCATGGCAGCGGCGCTCCCGGAGTACGAGGAGTTGTGACATGCTTGTTTTTTTCTTCTTTGGTCGTTTCTCTTTCTTCTTTTGTGGTCGAACTGCTTGGACTTGGGGAGGGGGGTTTCGCGCGTACGAAATAACTACTACTTAGGTATTTGAGGACCAAAGGTATAAACCTGCGTCCTTCTTATTTATTACTCCTCTACGGATACATATTACGTGTCCGATTGTCAGCATCTGCTCGTGCATCATCGTTTGCGAGACGTGGCCGGAGCAGACGAGAGCCGAAGGGCCTAGACTTAGGATGAGAGTAGAGTTGAGACAGGGAGCGATTGAGAGGGATTTTTTTTTTCAACAATTGTTAATTATCCTTTTGTTCCCGCTCTCTCTGCTCTCCCCCTATCTCTCTATCTGTCTTGTCTCTCTTGTCTCTCTTCGTTTGGCTTTTTCTAATGCATGGATAGGAGGGGGTTCGGAGCTGGGGGTTTTTGTGACCGAGTTGGAGGCTGGCTGGTCCGGAGGTGTCGGTACGGCGGCTTACAACCGAAAGCCGCGAGAGGGGCGTTTTGATTATTTATGTACCTAGGTATGTATGTATGTACGGATTTTCCCTCTCTTTTCTTTTCTTTTTCTCTTCTTACTTGGCTACCATGTTTCCGTACCTACCGATATCTGGTCTTTGGTGGTTGGCGGACGGGGAGACCAGCCGGGCGGTATTACGCATGTATATACGGATATGTACGGCCGTGTATGTATGTACGGTACGGAGGATGTGCAGAAGACGAAGCAGGGGAGGCGGGATTAATTTGCAGAGGAGACGCGTGGAATAGCTATTGGTTAGAAGGCACAGATGGAATTGGGGTGTGCATGCGCCACAGCTCGTCCATCCGCACTCCGTAGTACGGATAGTTTGATACGATGTAGGAAAAGAGTGTCCGTATGTGCCAATATGCATCTTCACGACGGACGCTGGGCGGAGGACTACCAGTACCTAGGAGTCAGGGAGGGGGAGGGGGAGGGGGGCGTGCGAAGGGCGCTAGGTAGATAGCGGGCATTGGGGGGATGGATGGCAGCCAGGAAATCCCGTTCGAGGGCCCGAGAGCTTGTCGTCTCGGTTGGTGCACGGTATCTTTTACCTGCTACCCCCGATGAAAAGGGGACTGTTTCTAACTACCTACATACATATCCGTCTTTGATACCCACCTGGGTTTCCTACCTACCTACCTACCTAGGTCCTTGGCTGACTGACTGACTGACTGACTCTCTTTTTGACCTGTCCATCGGTCTTTTCTAGCTGGGCTGGGTGAGGTTTGGCGGAGCGTGGGAGGCAAACCTACCTAGGTACCTACCTACCTAACTCCACCTGCAGGCTACTACTCTAGTAACTAACAGCTCACGTCTAACAGCTAGGAGTACGTGGATGGATAGGTCCGTAGGTAGGTAGTCTTATGTTCGGATATTCTTTTCCCTTTTGAGCTCACAACCACGAGGTGGTCGGGGGAAATGCATAGGTAGTTATCCTGATTGCGCGGCTTTTTGTACATATGTGTATGTATGTGCATGAAAAGTCCGCAAACGCGGAAGGAAAGAAAAGCAAAACAGAAAGAAAGAAAGGAAAGCTGATTTGTCGAGGTAATTATGTAGGTAGCTTATCCGTAGTTCATCGTGCAACATCGGAGTTTGTTGTGTTGTTGTTGTTGTGCTTGAGGCTGTTTGTTACTTGACGCCTTGATGAAGCTTCTTCCTCGGGTCATGTGCAAAAATGCCTTCTTGTGTCTGAGTCTCTGAGAGTTTTCGAGTGATTCAACACATGCATGCAAGTACGAATAGACAAGACCGCTTTGTAAGCGGGGGATGGAGAGCGAGGAAGAGGAGGGGGAGGAGGAAAAGGAGGCATAACTGGAACAATAATACAAGGCAAAAGAAGGGTTCTGACGTTTCTCTCCTGCAGCATCCGTGGACAGTAGGTATCCGTACGGCGACCAGGCTGGGGGGGGGGGGGAGAAGACGGGGAAGTGAAGTGAGAGAGAGCGGGGGTTAGGGAAGAAAGGGTTCAATTCAGGAGGCGAAGCTGCTGAAAGTTGGTCGGTGCCACTGGCCACCCCAGGCTGCAGGACGGACGCGATGCAGTGGTGGTGGTTTTTTTTTTTGCCTATTTTTTTCCCCTTCGCCACACACTGCGACATGCTAGCAAGTCAGTGGCCCGTCCGTCCCCCCCTCCCCGTCGTCCGACTGTGCCGCGTAACATGGCTGCCTGCAGGTATCGAGATGGGCTGAATTGTGTCACTGAGAAGTCACTTTTGCCCACCCCCAAATGCGGCAGTGCGTTGACGTCTTTACGTTTGGAGGTCTGCGTCGCTCCTCCCGCACTGCGGCTCCTATTGCCTCCTCCTCCCCCGCAACCAAGACTGTACCTGATTCGCTGCCCTGCGGTACCCCCGTCTCTGCCCCAGTTCCGCTGATGTACGAATAGTCACAGTGCTATGCCACTAGTACTGTAGTGGTAGTTGGTAGTATCCCGGCTCCTCTTCTCCACCCCTCTCTCTCTCTCTCCTCTCTCTCTTTCTCTCACTCTCTCTCTCTCCCACACACAATCTCTCCTCATCCTCCTCCTTCCCCCTAACACCCCGTTTCCCCCTCCTCTCCCTTTGATCATTCGTCATCCATCCATCCATCCATCCATCCTCGCCTCCCATCGTCACCCTCGTAATCATCTTCCCGAAGGCAGCAGGCGTCTCTCCGACTCGCGTCGTTTAGAATATCGTTCGGCAGCCGAGGCTGACCTTCTAGCGTCTTCGGTCCAGCGCTGTGCTTCTATTCGTCATCGCGTCACCGCCTGTGAGCCTGTCCGTTCCCTCACCGACCTACCTAAACTTCTTCTCTCCCCGCCCCCTCCCTCCTCCCCCTCCCTCCCTCCCCCTCCCCTACCTTTTTTTTTCCAACCACACCAGCTGATATCATCTCTCTCTCTCTCTCTTTTCTTTCATTTCTCCTGTTGTGTATCAGGCCATATACTTCTCGACATCCTCACTGCCTGGCTTACGTCGGTACACTATCGTTGTCGCCGGCTCAGCATGTCGTCCTCCTTACAGACTGCGGGCAGCGATGCCTCCGTCCTCGTCAAGATCGTCTACGATGGAGCCACCCGTCGGGCTAAGCTGCCTCTCCGCGAGATGGCCCCTGTGGCCCTGGAGCAGCATGTACGTCGTCTTGTCGTCGTCACTCAACCCCTTCGCTGTGAAGCATCTGCACATCTCTGTTGTTGGGAGCCGTGTGAACCCATAGCAACGAGTGACGGCACTGGCTAGTACAGATGTCGAGACTGACCCAGCTTGGCAGGTGCGAACATTCTTACAGATCCCGCACGACGCCAAAATGTCCATGGAACGATACTCCGACTCCGCTGCCTCATATGTCGTCCTGGATGCCGACAATACGTCCATCTACAAGCAGCTGTACCGCGCTGCCAAGGCAAAGTTGAAGCTCAAGCTTCGTGTGACCGTCCTCGACACCGACGACAGGTCCATTCCGGCCCCTTCCCATGGCCTCCTCGACGACGCACCCGCTGCCGCGGTGTCCGAGGCCGTCGTCAAGCCGGAGACGTTGTCGCCTACCGTCTCGCTCCCCACGCCGTCTGTCATGGCTCTGCCTCTGCGAGGCTCTTGTCCCCATGGGGTTCCGACCATTTCCACATCTGCAGAGGCGGATGAAAAGGATCATCGTGCATCTTCCGTGGACTGGAATTCGGCTGAGCTTCAGGATCGGCTGAGCCAGCTCGAGGAGCGGCTTCGCGCGACTTCGATAACCAGGACCTCTGAAAAGGTCGAGGACGCCGTGTCCCCTCCCCTCACCACCACATCCAGGCTTAACACGTACCGTCCCGCAACCGGCTGCCACTTCGCCGTATGCTGCAATAGCTGCGAGAGGACGATTCCCGATGCCCACTACCACTGCTCTACATGCGACGACGGCGACTTCGACCTGTGCCAGGTCTGTGTCGATCAAGGCATCACATGCTACAACAATGACCACTGGATGATCAAGCGAGTGGTCAAGAATGGCCAGCTCGTCAACAGCACGACTGAGACGATCGCCTCCAAACCCAAGGAGCCTAAGCCGCGCGAGTTTAAGGAACTTGCCTCTTACGAACCCTATCATGGGCGGATTTTCCAGAACTCGGGCCTTCCTGTACGGGCCCTAGGCGACGATCCCGTATGTCCCTGGCTATCTGCGCCAGGCACCACCATGCGGACTTGCAACTGTTGCGTGCGAGGTTCGTGTTCATTCTGATTCCCTTCGTGTCTCCGTTCCTTGAGCTGATCCTCGTGCAGAACTTCCCGAGCGAGAATTCCTCCACTGCACCGTCTGCGAGGACTTCGACCTCTGCCAGCCCTGTTTTGCTAAGGATGCCCACGGCCATCATCCGAAGCACGGATTTGCCCCGACTGTCGCCGGCGTTCAGCTGCCCGATCACATCAAGGTTAGGATGTCCCCGGGCCGCAACCAGATGCATCACGCCATCTGCGATGGCTGCGATAAGGTGAGCCGCGCCAGGCCCTGTTCCACCCCCCGTCAAGAAAAAAAAAAGTTCGCCTATGCTGATGGGTGTCCATCTCAAAGTACATCGCCGGCGTACGCCACAAATGCCTTGACTGCCCCGACTGGGACTATTGCTCCGACTGCATCCACACGGCTCACTTTGCCCATGCGAACCATCGCTTCGTGCCCGTGTACGAGCCTTTGGCCATTCCGCAAGCCTGGTCCGCCGGGCAGTCGCTCCACCAGGGCATCTGCTGCGATGGTCCTCTCTGCTCCATCTCGCAGGCTTTCCCCACGTACATCCGTGGTGTTCGATACAAGTGTGCCGTGTGCCACGACCTCGACTTCTGCGCCAACTGCGAAGCGAGCCCCGCCAACACGCACAACAAGACGCATCCGCTCATCAAGTTCAAGACGCCCGTCCGCCACGTCAGCGTCACCACCACCGGCGAGCATCACACTGGTAAGCGTATGCCGGCCATGGGTGATCGCAACACCACCAAGACGGCGGCGACGGCGACGTCGGGCTCAGACCGGAACTCGATCAACACCGTGCAGACGGTGGTTGACGTCGAACCTCTGGAGGCCCCCTCCCCTGCCAAGCCCGAGGCGCCCGTCGTGAAGGAGACCCCTTCGGAGCTCGAGGTCAACCACGTCCAGATCGCGCCTCAGCTTCCCGACATGCTCGCTGTGGAAAAGGATCTGCGCGCCGTCTTCGTGCGTGATTCTGTCGAAGACGGAACCATCATGGCGCCCAATCATGTTTTCGAACAGACGTGGATCCTCCGCAACGAGGGCACCGTCGCTTGGCCCGCCGGTTGCTCGGTCAAGTTCGTCGGCGGTGACTACATGGGTCACGTCGACTCCAATCACCCGGCCTGCATCTCGGAACTTGTTTCGGCGTCTGAGTCTACTGTCTGCTACGCGCCGCTCGCCCCTGGCCAGGAGTTTTCGTTCACCGTCCTCCTCCGTACGCCTCCCCGCGCCGGTAAGGTCATCTCATACTGGCGCCTGACCACCGGCTACGGCCACAAATTTGGCCACCGTCTGTGGTGCGAGGTCAACGTCCGCCCGGCAACTACCGAGCCCAGGGTTCAGGGTTCCTTTGTTCACATCGAGGACGTGAGGGAGCACGCGCCGCATACGGCCTCCTCTCACTCCAGCAGAACCATGATCTTCCCCAAGCTCGCCAAGGAGTCTCCACGGGCCAGCCTGCACGAGGCGATTGAGGAAGAAGCCGCCGCTCAGGTCGAGACGGAGCCTGCGGCCGCGGGTACGAAGTCGGACGTCGAGGACGGTTTCGATGGCTGCGGGGAGGACGAGTCTTGGAATGGATCTGACGACGGCTTCATGACGGATGAGGAGTACGACATTCTGGACGCGTCGGATGAGGAGTTCTTGGAGCAGCAGCAGCAGCAGCAGCAGCAGCAGCAGCAGCAGCAGCAGCAGGAGAAGAAGAAGAAGCCTCTCAAGAAGTAGGAAGGTCCTCTCTTTTGTCGATATGGATTCGGGATGTCTGCTTTGTCTGGCCGCGGATACTGAAGCCGAACCGCCACGGTCGAAATTTTCTTACCCCAACCTCTCCCCTTTTTCCTCTTTCACACCCTTTCTCTCTCTCCTTTTTGATTGTAATTTTATGTTTCCGCTCCTGGGCGCCAAGTGGCCCTGCGAAGACGTGGCCAGGACATGCGAACACGGACCGCGGACAAGGACTGGAGGGAGAGGGGGAAAACGCACTCGCTACATGGTGTAGGTCGTCAGATTAGGATGCAAATTGACCTCGGTTGACTTTTGCGAGAGGCGTGTATGTTATATCAATATATGTAGTATGTATGCGATTGTGGCCTCTGTTGGTTTAGGGTAGAAAAGAGACGATAAGAATCAATCGTGCGTGCTATCGCGGAATCTTGAACTAAGACTTGAAGCAACTACCATGCTATGAAGAAAATGAGTATGAAAGAACCACCTCGGCCAGGTAGGTATAACTAGATATTCTCTGGATGGACAAAATAAAGCTGGTTGTCGTCCGAAGTTGGAGTTGGGATGGAAGTTAAAAATGCCGCCACTTTTTGTGTCGCGATAGTCGTATGTACATAGTACATATGTACATATGTACTCGTCGGTTTACGCAGCCGGCAAGTCCTTGTGTTAGCGGCCGGCGAGCCCCCAAGTCACCGTGACCTTGGCCATCAAACACTGAAAAGTGTATGACTGCGTACCGCTACAAGACCTTTGACTCTTGCGCTAGAGGAGAACTCCTAGAGCGAGAGAGGGAGAGAGAGATAGTACTCCGTAGGCTCAGAGCGTTCGGAGGATAGAGCCTAGACCCAATTTTAGGTCCATGGCTTATTAAGACGCAACAAAGACCGTAGCTGAAGTTGCTGCCTCAGGCAACAAGAGGGTGGCAGCTAGCCACGCCCACAGTTATGGCCACTATTATAATCCATACTATCGCGTTCGCTGCCGCTGCCGCCGCCGCTGCCGCCGCCGCCCACACCCCCCTGGCTGACGGCAGGTGCACTACACTTTTTTTTCCCTTCCCTCTCCTCCAACCTAACAAACTTCCCCTTTGCTCTTTCTCACACGCAACCCCTCCCCCCTCGAGCAAAATTTCGCGACTACAGCCTCTTCACCCCCCCCCATCCCTCACCCTCCCCCTTCTCTCACAGAAGCGTCCGTTTTTTTTTTCTCATCAACTCTCGTACCTCGTGGTGAATCGCGACGGCGGTTGCATTTCAATCACCGCAGATGCTGGAGGCTATACCATCCGAGCTCCGGGTCTGATGGGCGTCGGTGGCCTCGCTAGCTCTCCTCTTCAACCAAGGCGATCCCCTCTCATCCAACGCCCCTTTTCCACCCTCGCTCTGTCCTAGATAATTTTTTTCCCCTCTTCCTCTCCTCCTTCTCTCATCATCGAAATCCGTCATTCTTGCCCTTTCTTCAATCTTCGATTTCTCTTTTTTTTTTATCGCCATGGTCACCTTCTCCCTCCCAGCCGACGACGAGGTGGCGGAAGCTGCCAACGGCACTCCGAAGCCTCGACCGCCGCTGCCCTTCGCGAAGCGCTCCCTCGTCTCGTCGTTCTCCGCCAAGCGCAACGATACGCCTTACAAGCCTGCTCCCTCGCGCAGTCTCTTCGGGAACCAGCAAGATGAGACGCCACCGGCCGGCGGCCTTAGCAGCAGTTCCATCGCCACGGCCCGCAACATCTTCAGCGCCACCACCTTTGCCGACAGCCCGTCCTCGACCACTTTTTCGCCAAGCCTTCCTCAGAGTGCGATGAAGAGGCTTTTCGCGCCCGGGTCCACGCCCGAGCCGAACCGCTTGCTGCGTGCTCAGGCGACTCCTCGCGGTATGGCTGCCGCCGCATCCGACAAGGAGCTGTTTCCCATGCGCATCGCCTCGCCTCCGCCCGAATTGACCGGCGAGGCACTCTCGCAAAAGGTCCCCAAGGACTGGAACTCGAAGGGCTCCATCTATTCCGACCAATTTCTCGGCCACCTCTGCCCTGCTGAGCTCGACGACGAACAGCGCCGCCAATTCTTCTGCATCCTCGACCTCCGACGGCTCAAATACGCGGCGAATGAGATCTTCTCACGTAAGGACTGGAAGCTCAACGTCGTCAACTTTGCCAAGGAATTCGAGAAGAGCCGAAGCATCATCCTCCTGCGATACGGTCTCTACGAATTCCAGACCATCAAGCCGTCCAAGGCCATCTTGCAGAAATGGCGACGCGAGCATGGCCTCCCCCAGTCCGACGAGGAAGAAGCCGATGGCACCCCCTCCCGCTTCGCCTCGGCCAAGAAGCGCAAGGCCAGCGACGACTTCGCCAAAGATCCTGCCGCTTCGGCTAAGGGCAAGCGCAGGGCAATGGATGTGGACGAGCCGGAACCGGAGACTCCCGCGGTCGCCCCGAGTAAGAACAAGAGGAAAGCCTCGTTGAGCGTGGAGTCGCCGGCCAAGATGCAGAAGGCCGCGCCCTCGTCGGCCAAGGCGCTCTTCGAGAAGATTGCTAACAAGGCGACTGCGACGCAGAGCCCGGCGGCCACTGCGCCGGGAAACCTGTTCGCCATGGCAAAGCCTAGCGGCAGCAGCGGCAGCAACCTGGCCCGTTCTGTGCTCACGAGCGGCGCATCTCAGGGCGGCGGCCCAGACGCTCCTCAGCCCGGAGGCAACATCTTCGGCTACCTGTCCGATGCCAGCTCGGCCAAGAACAGCGGCGTCGAGGCCGACGCAGAGAGCGAGGGCGAGACCGGCTCCGACGAGACCGCGAAGCAGCGGCAGAAGGACAAGCCGACTCTCGATGTCGCCGGCGCCGATCACGGCTACAAGTCGAGTTTCGCTGCTGCTGCCAACGCCGCCACCGCCGCCGACACCGCAACGGCCACGCAAGTGAGCAACCCCTTCATGTCGATGGGCGGCAACACCTCCACCGGCAACTCGAGCGTTCCCGGCACCAGAGAGAGCACGCCGGGTCGAAGCCTCTTCGACCGCGTCACCAAGGGCAGCGACGGTTATCCGATGAGGGCCGAGGCCAAGGCCGAGGTCGAGGCCGAGAAGCCCCAGGCCACCATCGATAATCCTACCGCTCCGCTGGACCAGACCTGGAACCCGAATACGACCCCCATCAAGTTTGCCCCGGCAGCGACGCAGAGCAGCTCACTCTTCGGAAACGCCACATCGACGACTACGAACAATACTAACAATATCTTTGCACCCAAGCCGGCTGCCAGCTCCGCCAACTGGGCGACGGCGGCTCAGCATGCGCCGCCTGCCAAGGCGCCCTTGTTCGGAGCCGTTGCGGGGCAGGGAGGAGGCCAGGACGGCGGCGAGTCCGACAAGGAAAACGGGTCAAAACGCTCCAAGAAGACCACGCCCGAAGCAGCTAAGCCGGCAGCCGCGGCGCCGTCTTCCATCTTTGGCGAGAAGACTGCTGCCGTCGGTGCACAGGACAAGCCCGCCGACGCCGAGCCACCGAAGCCCGCATCGCTGTTCGGAGGTCAGGCTGCGCCTTCGATCTTTGGCTCGACCCCTGCCACGACATCGTCCCTGTTTGGAGCCAGCAAGGCCGGCGCGGCTGCCTCGGACTCGTCCGCCCCCGCTGCGCCGGCCAAACCGGGATTTCTCTTCGGCGCGCCGTCCACCGTTGGCGGCGCCAAGTCTGCTACGGCGTCGGCTGCGGCGGCGGAGCCTGCCGCATCGCAACCGGCGCTGTTCGGCTTCGGTGCCGCCTCCAGGGCCGACAGCGCAAAGTCAAGCCTCGAGACGGAGGCGGCCGCTTCTAAGGCGGCCCCTTCCGCCGGCGACAAGTCCTCGTCGTCGGGCAACGCCGCCGGGGGGAGCAGCTTGTTTGGGGGAAGTCCCATGAAACAAGACGACCCGTCGCCTGCGAAGAATCCGTTCGCGGGAGGCAGCACCACTTCGCTCTTCAGCTTCGGGGCCAAGCCCCAGGGCTCGACGGAAAGCGCACCCGCGTTCGGCAGCCCGTCGGCGAACAGTTCTGCCGGCCACAACGTCTCCTTCGGAGCCGGCGCCCCGTCCAACACCGGCGGCTTCAACTTCAACTTCACGGGCGGAACGACGGCCTCTGGCTCGTCGTCGTTTGTCAACCCCTTTGCCGCTCAGCCGTCGTCGGACGCTGCGCCGAAAGCGACCGGTGGCGGTCTCTTCAGCTTCGACAGCTCGTCGGCCCCGTCGAACCCGTTCCAGTTCGGCTCATCATCCGGGGCCAACGGGTCCACGTCGACGTCGTCGGGCGGGTCCATTTTCGGACAGCTGGGTGGTGGTGTCTCTGGTCCCGGTGGGACGTCGTCCAACTTGTCTGGTGGCCAGTCTCAGGCCTCCTCCCAAGCGAGCGGCGCCGTGTTTGGGTCCAGCCAGCCAGCCCCCGCGTTTGGCGGCGTCCAGCCGCCCGCTGGTGGATCCTCCACCACCGGGACCAGTAAGTTGTCTTTTCCGCACCGCAAGATTGCCCCTCTAAAGCGTCGCTTGTAGACTCCCCCCTGAACTTTGGCGGAGGAGGCTCTAGCCTAGCCACGACGCCGGCGGTCGGGACACCGGAGCATTGGAGCCAGGCCGAGGGGACGACGGCGACGAGCGGAGGAGAACCGAAGGAAGGAGAGGAGGACGCGCAGATCAGGCTCGCCGACGTGGTCGACGCAGACGAGGTGGTGTTGCACGAAGTACGGGCCAAGGCGCTCAAGTTTACGTCGCCTCGGGAGGATAAGGCGGACAGCGAGGAGGGAAAGAAGGCGAAGGCCAAGAGCCCGTGGACGACGCAAGGGGTGGGACCGCTCCGACTCCTGAAGCATCGCGTCACGGGCGCCGTACGGCTTCTTCTGCGGACGGAGCCAAGTGGCAACGTGGCGGTCAACCGGACGGTGCTCCCGACCGTGGTGTACAAGGCAGACGGCAAGTATGTCAAGGTTACGACGTCGACTGCGGAGGGCCACGGGTTGGAGACATGGATGATGCAGGTGAAGACGGAGGAGGCAGCTAAGCAGCTGGCAGCGGCATTAGAGGAGAATAAGAGCGCCAACGGGGAATGAAGAATGGATTGTTAGAGCGACCTTTTAATCTTTTTTTTTTCTCTTTCTTCTTATTCTCAGCACACACTGATGAGGCCGGCCGGACATATGTATGTACGGGGATCGAGGGGTGGGAAAACAAAAAGGCAAGGGGAGCATGGCCAGCGTAGGGAATTTTCTTTTTCCCCCTGTCTTTATGTATGTTGCTGATAAAGAAAATGAAAGTGGTGATGAGATGAATCGGAGGTGAGGATGAAGATGGTGGAAGACGATGGCAACTGATGGTAGGTGGAGCTTGATGCTATCACGCCGAGTGTTCCCCTTCAGGCTGGCTTTCAGCAGCCCGATTCATACGTAGCTTTAACGGCGGTTGCTGGGAGGAGAGGAAGTTCTAGGCGCGAGGCTGGTTGTGGTGATTGTAGTTCAACGAGGCTATGGTCACTTTGCCTGGGTGCCTTCCACGTAGTAACGATGCGGTGATGTGAAGGCGATGAGAAGCAGGATGCTGTTGGGATAGAGAGTGGATAGAGGATGGGAAGTAGACGTATTCGTCTCCGAGGACTTGACGGTCGAAGGGGGGTTTAGTCGTCCGGTTAGAGTGACATTGTGCAGAAAAGCGCCGAGGGGTTGTCGTTGCTGGCTTGTAGTGGTTAGTTATGATGCCTTTGCAGATGCATGTACGGACAAGTAAGGATTGGTATCGGCGTGGATGGTCGTGCTTCTGTTCACAGGCTCTTCTTCCGTTGATGAGATGGGTGGAGGTGATGAGTGGTGAGGCTAGATGTGGGATTCGGCAACGCTTGACGAGGTGACGGGAGAGAAAGGAGATGGAAAGAAAGTCGGAGGGATCTTTGTGTCTCGTTTGGACGTACATATTGCTGTGGAATAGTTTACTGTTGTCACTTGTGTGGGGGAGAAGGGGAAGGGATAGTAACGCATAGGTGTAAAGGGTTGCAATATATAAGCCGTATTGATGTATGGATTTATAGGGACTCATGGAGGAGAATCACTTCTACGGCCTCACGCATGCTGCTGCTGCTACGTTGACGGGTCACTCACTCATGCAGACGTCCACTACCTACTACCTAGGTAACCTACTATTCCATCCTACTGCTATATAGAATAGGCCGAACTATATCACTTCTTACCCCAATATTTTTCGAAAACAGCAATTCTGTCCGTGAACGGAGCGCAACGGCCGTCTAACGCTTAGCCACGGGCTTACGTCGACGAGGGGCCAACGGCGTTGACAGATTGGCGACTGATCAGATTTTCTCCCCCCTTGGCATTCATTGCTGCTTACGCGCCTGCTGTCCCGTCGCGAGACCGACAGGTATTGAAGGTCTCGGCGGGATTGTCTTGGTGGGCGAGCATGTATAGTAGGTACTAGGTAGTATGTAAGTATACTGTATGGCTATATATATATATATCGAGTGAAGCGGAGAGCCAGTTCATCCTTCTTTTCCTATTTTTCGTTGCAAGGAATTCCCCATTCAAAGCTTCTTTCTTTCTTCTTGACTTGAGGTTTCAAGTTCAGTTAAATCAAACATCAGCAGGGGCTTCATCATGAAGAACGTTGCTGCCTTTATCGCCGTCTTTGCTGGTTTGGCTGTGGCCGCCAGCGCTGACTGTCCTCCACCGGTGGTACGTTTTCCGGACTGCCGGGAGCTTTTGATGCTGATGAGTTTGACGGATGGTGAATCGAAATATCGATGAAGCCCTGTCTTCTTCGAGCCGACTGTACTGAGGTCATCAACGGCTGTACCGTCTGCAAGCCTGAATGCGGTGGCCGGAGGGCGGAGGCTTGTCCCCCTCCAGTGGTGAGTCGATATAAAAGACGGCAGCTACAGAAGAGGAGAAGTGAGGAGAGGAGAGAAGTGCTGATTGGGGGGTTATCCTGAAATCCAAGCCTTGCCTTCGTCGAGCGGATTGCACTGAGAATATCAACGGCTGCACTGTTTGCAAGCCCGAGTGCACGGTTGGCGGGAGAAGGTGTCCCCCTCCAGTGGTAAGTGTATAGCTGCGAAGGAGGGGTAGACGTCTGCTGAATACGTGCATGCCTGACTCGGTTTTATCGAAACTACAGGCGTGCCTCCGTCGTTCTGACTGCACGGAGAACATCAATGGCTGCACCGTCTGCAAGCCTGAGTGTACCGTCGGCGGGGCGGCCTGCCCTCCTCCTGTGGTGAGTCGACGGTGACGGCAAAGAAGAAGAAGTTGGCTGCTGACTTGTCAAAATCCAAAACAGGCTTGCCTCCGTCGAGCTGACTGCACGGAGAACGTCAATGGCTGCACCGTCTGTAAGCCCGAGTGCCGCGTCGGAGGGGCTTAGAAGCCATCTTTCTTCGCTACTCTTTCTCTCTACCTAGGCACCTAGGTGACTGGGTTGGTTACTAGGTAGATGCTGTGGGAAGCAGGGAAGGGTATTTTGTGGTGTGGTCTTTGTCGACAGTTGAGAGGGTGTGTGCGTATTGTAGTCTTTCATGACAAGATGAGATACGATGGATCTTATTTCGTAACGACCAATCCCTTTCGTGAGATGGACTTCACTTACATACCTACATACGCTCATGTAGATTTTGGTAGAGGGTTCGCTGGCAGACCAGCCCTGATGCTGACTGCTTAGAAGCTCGTCTCGACTATCCCTGAAAACTGGTCGACAAGATGCGCTTTTAGTTGACGGTAAGACTTGTACAGTTTGACGTCCAAAGATGTTCCAGAGCACCTGCCATGATTCTGCCTCCCCAAACCGGGCAGGACACACTCGTCAAAGGAAATCGGCGGCTTCAACATCCATCGTCGTCGTCAGAAGTCAAGAACTCGTTGTCGTTGTACATACATCACTGACATCACCTGACTGATCACTCACGTGACTATCTCTGTCGCGTCCCCGATGCGGTCAAAGGCAGTCGCGCCAGCCGCGTCGCGTCTCGCAGCCCAGTAAAGAGAAGACGAACAAAAAAAAATGGTGCCCAAGCGACGACAATGCCGCGGTAAGTTCACATTCCTGGTGCCATCGTCACGTTACGGGCTCAGATCTAATCAAGGGTGAGGCAAATAGGGAGATAATCACGATCCAGGCCGGGCAGTGCGGCAACAGCAGTGAGTCTCTGCCTCCCTTTCTTCTAAAAGCTCCCCCCTTTCTCTTCCTCGTCTGCTCGCTCACAGACGCTACAGTCGGCAGTCAGTTCTGGCAGCAGCTTTGCCAGGAACATGGCATCAGTCAAGACGGAAACCTCGAGGACTTTGCTACCGAGGGCGGGGACCGGAAAGATGTGTTTTACTACCAGAGCGATGATACGCGGTATATCCCCAGGGCCATATTGATCGATCTCGAGCCGAGGGTATGCGTTTCTTTTCGTCTTCTTCTCTTCTTTTTCCTGTGGAATCCCCTGTCATCTCTCGTGGCTGATGCAAATTCTGGCGCAGGTCATCAACGGCATTCAGACAGGCCCGTATCGAAACATCTACAACCCCGAGAATTTCTACGTCGGCAAGAATGGCATGGGCGCGGCTAATAATTGGGGTGACGGCTACCAGAGCGGTGAGGCCGTGTGCGAGGACATCATGGAGATGATAGATCGAGAGGCCGACGGGAGCGACTCGCTCGAGGTAAGGAAGGACACAGACCACTCTGCGCGCGAAACTATACCGACAGAGGTTGACGCTGACGGAACAGGGCTTCATGATGCTGCATTCCATCGCGGGCGGCACCGGCTCCGGGCTCGGCTCCTTTCTGCTCGAGCGGCTCAACGACCGATTCCCCAAGAAGATCATCCAGACGTACTCGGTCTTCCCGGACACGACCAATGCAGGGGACGTCGTGGTGCACCCGTACAACAGCATACTTTCGATGAGGAGGCTGACGCAGAACGCCGACTCGGTAGTGGTGCTCGACAACGGCGCGCTGTCGCATATTGCGGCCGATAGATTGCATGTGCAGGAGCCTTCGTTTCAGCAGACGAATCAGTTGGTGAGTTTGGCTCGGATTCGGTGACGGGAGATGGCGCTGACGAGCCCTTCTTTCTTCTCTTCTCCAGGTGGCCACGGTCATGTCGGCGAGCACGACGACGCTGCGATATCCTGGCTACATGCACAACGACTTGGTGAGCATCCTGGCGTCGCTGATTCCGACACCGCGCTGTCACTTCCTCATGACGGCCTACACTCCTTTCACAGGCGACCAGGTGGAGCAGGCCAAGACGGTCCGCAAGACGACCGTACTCGACGTCATGCGGCGGCTGCTGCAGCCGAAGAACAGGATGGTCTCGACCGTACCGGGCAAGAAGAGCTGCTACATGTCCATTCTCAACGTGATCCAGGGCGAGGTCGACCCGACAGACGTTCACAAGAGCCTGCTGCGCATCCGCGAGCGACGGCTGGCTACCTTTATACCATGGGGGCCGGCAAGCATCCAGGTGGCGCTGACGAAGCGCAGTCCGTATATATCCGCGAGTCATCGCGTCAGCGGGCTGATGCTGGCTAACCATACGAGTATCGCGACGGTAATCCCTCCCCTCTCCCCTCCTCTTTGATTTGAAGTCTTTGGCAGTCGTTGACCAGGAAGTATTATCTACCCAGCTTTTCAAGCGGATCCTCAAGCAGTACGACGGTATGCGCAAGCGGAACGCCTTCATGGAGGGATATAAGAAGACGGCGCCGTTTTCTGAGAATCTGGACGAGTTCGACGAGGCCAGAGAGGTGGTTGCCGAGCTGATTGGCGAGTACGAGGCAGCGGAGGGAGCTGATTATCTCAACCCTGACGCGGGCGAGAAGCCGTCGTCTTCGGCCGATGCGGACAAGAGGATGAGCTAAGGGGGTTTCCCTTGGTTTCCATAGGGGAAAAGGAACGGAGAGGAGGGGACGCGAACGTCGTCGGTTGTATGATGAAGTGAGTAGATATTTTCAATCTGTCAGTGGCTGGCTGTCATTTACATACTACTCTTGCTCTATGAGCTGTCAAGGGAGTCGCTTGCTTGTAAGGGGATGAAGGCGTGCGAGCGAGCGAGCGTGTCTGTTGGATGAAGGTACCTAGGTAACTAACAGAAGTAGTATGGACGAGGCAGATTACATCTAGAGATACCTTAGTACGCAGGCGACATCTCGAAGGCAATGCGCCGCTTCAACACTGGTAGAGAAGAGATGGGAGCGGGAGAACGGATCGTGTAATTCGTAGTAGATACCATGACGGTGATGTCATCCAGCTTGATAATTCGTCGACTCTGGTTGGCTGAGAGTGTTGATAGTATGTACATAGGTACTCCGTATTCGTACACGGTGGTACACAATTCGTCTCTGCTGCTGAAGAGAGAGAGAGAGAAGGATCAGGAAGGAAAAGAAAAAACACGGGGAAAATTTCCCTACCCAATCGCTTATCCCTTCACTCACCCCCAACCCTCTCTCTCTCAGTCTCTCTCACCCTCACTCCCTCGACTCGCATCGGACATAGAAGGTACATACACACACACACACATGCTCTCTCGCCGCCTGCTGGCTACCATGACGGAATCCGCAGCCAAACGAACCAAGATGACTCCCCTCACCATCGGCACCCACAACGGTCACTTCCACGCCGACGAGGCGCTGGCCGTCCACATGCTGCGTATGCTTCCGCAGTACGGCGACGCGACGCTGGTCCGCACCCGCGATCCGGAGCGTCTCAAGACGTGCCATACCGTCGTCGACGTCGGCGGCGAGTACGACGTCGGCCGTCTGCGCTTCGACCATCATCAGCGCTCTTTCGACAAGGTATTCCCCGGACGCAAGACGAAGCTGTCGAGCGCCGGCTTGGTCTTTTTACACTTTGGGAGGGCCATTGTTGCGCGTCGGATGGGCCGCGAGGTGCAGGATGATGTTACCGTCGATGACAGCGTCGTCGCCGCCTCCACTGTCGATGACGGCAGCGACGACGTCGGCCTCGTTCATCGTCAGTTCTACGCGGACTTCATCGAGGCTCTGGACGCGCACGACAACGGCGTAGACGTCTACGACCCTGCCGCCCTAAAGGCCGCCTCCATCGTTCCGCGCTTCAGCCGATCAGGCTTCACTCTCGCCGCCGTCGTGATGCGCTACAACTCGTCGTGGAACGACCCGGCCGTCCTGTCGGCCGCCGAAAACGCCGAGGCGGCGCAGAAGATGGAGGACGAACGCTTCCTCGTCGCCAGCGCCCGCATCGGCGAGGAGTTTGAGCGCGAGCTCGACTACTGTCTCGGTGCCTGGCTGCCCGCCCGATCCGTCGTCCGACGCGCCTACGCGGACCGCTTCCGTCACGATGCCCAGGGACGCCTGCTCGTCTTTGACGGCGACGACCTGCTTTCGCCGCCGTGGAAGGATCACCTCTTCACCATCGAGGACCCCGCTGCCGCGTCCCGCGTGCTTTACGTCCTGTACCGCGAGAAGCCCAACCCGGCGGCCAAGTGGCGGATCCAGTGCGTGCCCGAATCCAGGGACTCCTTCGTCAGCCGCAAGCCGCTGCCCGAGGCCTGGCGCGGCGTCCGCGACGAGGACCTCAGCGGTGTCACCGGCATACCCGGATGCATCTTCGTCCACGCCTCCGGCTTCATCGGTGGGAACGCCACGTTCGAAGGGGCCAAGGAGATGGCTGTCAAGGCGCTGGCCGAGTAACTCTGGCGTCGTCGTCGTCGTCGTCGTCGTCGTCGTCGTCTAGTGATCCCTTTACAACCCTTCGCGTGGGCTCGACTAAACAGTCGTGGCACGACTGCAGCCGCGGAAACGCGACTACGGCCGGCCCCGCATCCTGACTGGATGGATGCTCTGGGCCGCCTTCACTCAACAATTGTTGTTGAGTACATATAACGGCGCTTCACCAGACCACGAGAAAAGCATAAAGAGACTCCCATTTCGCCCCTGTCGAAATCATACATATTTCTTGCGACAAAAAGCGCCATCATCTGCCGCATACACCAGCCGGGACGAGGGGCAAATCTGATACATAGGGAATGCTTTGACAAAGAGAGGAGGGGCGAAATGGATGAACTAGAGACGTATGATCAGGAGCGTAATTTGCTCTTCCCCCTGCGGAGGCCGCAAAGATTTTTCGAGTCTCTTTCTCTCTTTTCCGTCCCCCTCCGTACCATGAAACGCCGACGTGAGCGAGCCCAACAAAGGAAAGTGGCATGACCGTAGGAAAAAAAAAATCGTGTGATATGAAAATGACTGGCCCCCCCCCCCCCCCCGGCAGCATGACATCATCCTAACTCCGAATAGGAATGCTGTCGGCCGCGGCGTCGCCCTTGTCCTTGTTAGGGGCGGGAGACGTCGAGTCGTTTCCTTCGGCGGTGGTCTCGCGGTGGAGGAAGCTGCTCTCCTTGACGGGACTGCCGGCCTGGGCGCCGGAGCCGTGGGTGTGCTTGGGGACGGAGGCGCCTCCGTTGATGGGGGACGACAGGTGGGGGATGTTTTCGGGCACGGGGTGCTGAGAGCCGACGGCGCCGGCGTCGACGCCGTCGCCCTTGCCGGCTTTGGACATTGCGTAGTCTCCCGAGTCGAAGTACTTGCGATCCTTGAGGTGTTTGGCGAAGTGGTCGGAGCGGGAGGGGAGCTTGCCGTACAGGCGGAAGAGACGCTGTTCCTCGGGGGATAGCGACTGGGTTTTTTTTTTGTTTTTAAGCTGGTTGCGCTGGGGGGGGGGGTTTTGGAGAGGATGCGCGCGCGCGCCCGTGTAAGGGGGGATAGAGAGAGCGATGAAAGACTCACGTTGACGTCTACCTTGTTCTTCTGATGGGGGTTCATGGTTGATGGTGAAGGAAAAACCCCGACGGTAGCTGATTCGATGATTGGAGTACTTGGCGCGCGCGAGCACAGCTATGGCGAGTGAGTTGCCCCGGTCGAGATGTATAGTTCTTTTCTTCCTCTCCTCTGGACGATGGCACTGATGTCGAATAACGGCGAGAGAGATTGGAGGAGAGAAGAGTGAAGTCAACAGCGGGGGGCGCGTGGTGGCGTCCGCGGCGACGAGTCACTTGATGCTTTCTCCCCCTACCCACCCCATTTTCCCTTCCAGGGAGTGGATTGATTAGGTAACAAGGGTCTTTTCTTGTCTGGCTGGACTTGGGAGCTGGGACTAGCCTGAGAGAGTCTGAGACTTTTTTAGAGTCCGATGCTATTCATACAACAGCCGAGGGGGAGAAGAGGGCTGTGAGAGGTTGTACATACAAAGCGGTAGCACGTTGGCAAACGGAAGAGAAAGCAGAAGATCTTGTTTGCGCATGGTTACACGGTACAACTGTGACTTCCTCCATTCTTCTGCCGAGATAATCACCGCAAGGTCGCTTGTTAAAAGGGCCTTTTTTTAACGTTATAAAGGCAAAGAAAGGCCTGGATTACCGTTCGTCCAACGTCGGATTCCTTAAAGTGCACATGCTTGCTTATTAATAATATTCTTCCGCTTCTCCGCGGGCGGGGGGCTACTGCAGACTCTAACAGTTGAACGCTGAACATTCAGCGCCTGGCTGTTAAGTCGCGAGGTAGCCTGCAAGCACTAACGCTGGATTTCTAAGCATCTCACTTTACGCACCCTCTCGGCATCCAACAGCGGGTCTATAGAGGTACTTAAACCGGGCAGGATCGGATACAGACATGCTAGATGGCTGATTGCCTCTTGTCTTGAGAGAGGAAAATCTTTTACTTCTCGGCAGCAGCAGCAGCAGCAATCGACTATTCAAACAAAATCGTGTGACGGATAAAAGCCGGCATTCATGGGTCTCTTGTAAGTGCGACTTCACGGACCTCACGGGAGCATGGGGGGGGGGAAAACTGACCGGGAAGGGGGGGGAGGATAGGGCGCTCGGCACGGCTCTCGAGTGGCCTGAGGCGCGGAAGCGGGCTCATCAGGTGCGCGACTGGGGCATCCAGGTACGTGTGTGTGTACGCTTTCCATTGGGATCCCCTTGTCGCTGATAGAAGACGGCTCGAAGCAACTGCTCGAGATCTGGAACAAGGCCAAGGGAAAGGAGCGCGATGCTATGCTCTGGGGCGACGAGGTCGAATACCTGGTCGTCAATTACAGTGCCGACGACGAAAAAGTCCTCCTCTCTCTTCGTCAGGCAGAGATACTCGATGCCCTGGCTGCGGACGAACACTTGGCCCGCAACGGAGGCGGCGCCAACCACGTCGACGATGAGCCTGTACCGAGGCCTGCGAGGTGAGGAGAACGAGGAAGTGAGGAGAGAAAAGAAGAGAGAGAGAGAGAGTGGCAGGGTGATCAGAGGCAAAGAATGAAACAGAGGGAAAAAAGAGTACGATGGCGAAAAAAAGGGGAAGAAATCCTGGAGAAAGAGGACTGACGATTACGCTCTGCCGACAACTCGACAGGGACAACCCATTGCCCGTCTTTCATCCCGAGTTCGGCCGCTTCATGCTCGAGGCTACGCCCGGCAAGCCGTGGGGCATCGGCTTCAAGGAGCTACTCGACGTCGAGCCCGACATGAAGCTGAGACGTCGAATCGCCAAGGATCACATGCGGTCGGACGAGTACCCCATCACTCTGACGACTTTTCCCCGTCTCGGCTGTCCCGGCCAGTTCACGCTCCCCTACTTCCCGCCGTCGGGCCCGCGGTTGCGCTCTCAGTTCGTGCCGGACGAGATCGCCAACCCTCACATTCGTTTCCCGACCCTGGCCGCCAACATCCGCTCCCGTCGCGGTCGCAAGGTCCAGGTCAACGTGCCCGTCTTTCATGACAGCCAGACGCCGAGGCCGTGGAAGGATCCGACGGTCGACTACGGTCTGCACAACTGGCCCGAGGACGATGACGTGCGCAACGGCGCCGCTCCCGACGACTACATTCACATGGACGCCATGGCCTTTGGCATGGGCAGCTGCTGTCTCCAGATTACTTTCCAGGCCAAGAACATCACCGAGGGCCGGCAGATGTACGACCAGCTGAGCCCGCTCGGCCCCATCATGTTGGCCTTGACGGCTGCCACGCCCATCTACAAGGGCTTCCTCGCCGACACGGACGTGCGCTGGAACCAGATCAGCCGCTCGGTCGACTGCAGGACGCCGGAGGAGATGGGTGAAAAGGCGAGTTGGCCGGCCTCTCTGACTGCTCTGCGGCGAAGATGAAAAGGTGTGCTGACAAGTCTGAGAAGCCGCTTCACAATGATCGCTGGCGCATCCCAAAGTCGCGCTACGCATCCAACTCGACCTACATCTCGACCGACCCCAGGCTGCGCGACGAGTATCTGGATCCGAACCTCGTCATCGATCCGGACATCAAGGCCAGGCTGGTGGACGGTGGGATGGACGACCGGCTGGCGACGCACTTTGCCCACCTGTTCATCCGGGACCCCATCGTCGTCTTCGAGGAAGACCTGCGCGAGCTGGACCTGAACAAGACGGACCATTTCGAGAACTTGCAGTCGACCAACTGGCAGCACATGCGTTTCAAGCCGCCGCCGGCGGACAACAGCAACAACATTGGCTGGCGTGTCGAGTTCCGGTCGATGGAGATACAGATGACGGACTTTGAGAACGCGGCCTTCTCCGTCTTCATGGTACTGGTGACGCGGGCCATCCTGTCGTTCGACCTCAACCTGTACATCCCCATCGCCAAGGTGGACGAGAACATGGAGCGAGCGCACGCGCGGGATGCGGTGCTGGGGCAGCGCTTCTTCTTCCGCAAGAACCCGTTGCCGGCGCGACGAGACGGGCCGAGCAGCAGCAGCGGCAACAGCAGCAGGACGGGATCGCCGCGACGAGGACGGGGGCCGCCCGCGCCGGTGGAGGAGGAATACGGGGAGATGACGGCGGACGAGATCGTCAACGGGTCGTCGTCGGCCGGAGGGTTCCCGGGCCTGATACCGCTGGTGGAGAGCTACCTGGACAGCGTCAACGTCGACGTGGAGACGCGCTGCCAGCTGGCCATGTACCTCGGGCTCGTCAGCAAGAGGGCGAGCGGCGAGCTGGAGACGACGGCGCGGTGGATCCGCAACTTTGTGGCGGCGCACCGCGGGTACCGGAACGACAGCGTGGTGAGCGAGGCGGTGGCGCACGACCTGATCGGGGCCGTCATCGCCGTTGGCGAGTGCGAGGCCGAGGGGCGAGACTTTGACGAGGGGGGCTTGCTCGCGGTGCATGGACTGTCGAAGCTACTGGGGCGATCTCGGGGCGCTTCCAAGCGAGCCGGGGCCAACGGGACGGCGGCGGCGGCGGTGGCGGCAGCGTCGTCGTCGTCTTCGGCGGCGGGCGTCGATGTGATATGATTTTCCCTTAATTTTTTTTCTTCTCCCCCTGGCCCCTTATTCCTTGTCCCTTGTCCCCTTGCCCCTGGACCGGGGTCGGGCTGGGCTGGGCTGGGCTGGGCTGACTTGGCTTGGCTTGGCTTGGTCTGGCATGCAGCTTGGTCCGGAAGGCGGGCAATTGTTTCCGGACGGGGAGTACTGTGCTTACGGCCGGGGAAAAGGGAGACGAGTGGCGACGATGGAGTGCGTCTGGACTCTGGATACATGGCGGCGGCGGCGGCGGCGGGATGCTCGCCTCTGCGTGCAGGCTGATACATGCATACCACATACGGATGCATTTACATGACATGTCCGTACATATCTCTTTGATATCTGTCTACTACCTACTATTTACCTACTACCTACTACGGATACTAGTATAGAGTACGGAACGGACGGACGTAAGGATAAGGATATTTAGGTACGCTGAGATGCTTCCCTACTCCTTACAGATAGATATTCATGCACGTAGGACCATGTTTATTCATGCTTGCCTCGATAAAGTTGATTCACACGGGTATGCACATGCAAATCTCCCCCTTGCTCAACCCTTGCTCTCCCCTCTCCTCTCCTCTCTTTTCTTTTCCCTCCCCCTTTCCTTCTGTTTCAACTTTTTTTTTTTTCACATCCCTACACCCCCCTCTATACTTTTGTTTGCTTTTTTTTTTCCCCTCCCCTTCTCCGATGGCTTTGATGGATCCGTATCTTTACTTTAGAGGTTGTGGGCTGTTTTATCCGTAGAGGTATGTGGTATGCGAGATCGGTGCATCTCATCGGGTAGGTAGGAGATGAAGAAGAAGCAATAGGAAAAGGGGGTATGACTATTTGTGTGTGTATGTGTGGGATGGGGAGGAGTGGGGAGGAGTGAAAGGGGGGGGGGGGGAAGAAGAGAAGAGAAGAGAGGAGAGGAGAGGAGAGAGAGGGTGAAGGGGGGGAAGTCGGAGGGAAAAGAGAAGCATCCGTTTGCTGTGATGGGGTGTGCATATGCATATGTATGTATATATGTATGTGTGTGTATGAGGAAGTGAAAAGAAGCGAGGATGGCAGTTTACGGATATAGTCAGTAAGTGAGGAGTAAGTCAAAGGATAGTATCAAAGAGAGAGGGCAAAGAGAGGCTAAAGGGGGGGGGGGGGGGGGGGGGGGGGGGGGAGTAAACAAGACCGGGGGGGAGGGGGGGGGGGGGGGGGGGGGGGGGGGGGGGGGGGGGGGGGGGGGGGGGGGGGGGGGGGGGAGAGTCGAGATAATCTACCTGAGGATACTGGATCAGTTAGTAGGTTAGGAAAGGAAGGGTAGGAATCTTGCTAATCGAGAGGAACTCTACGGATAGAGGCAGATGCAGATGCAGATAAGATGAGATGAGATGAGATGAGATGTGCATCTTTGTCGTACGATGAACATGGGGTTTATAACCTACGATTTGTCTATTCGTGCTAGGCTTCTTACTACCTACCGTAGGTACTCGCGAAATTAAGACCGAAACTACTACTCCGTACAGAATGCCTATTTATCGATATAGAGCCCTACTATCCACGCTCCTACTATTCTGTATAAGGGTAGGATCGTCGTAGTCTTTGTCCTTGATACTGACCCGATCAGCAGAATTTTCCCTTACCTCTGCAGTAGCGTCGGTCTCAATTTCGCGAGTACCTACGGTATACTAGTAGGGTTAGAAGTAGGAATAAAAAGTAGCTATCCGTATATCCGTACAGGTAGGAGTTTCCAAGAACCACAAAGCAAAGCCCCTTTCTCCTCTAACCCATCTCTCCAAAGAAGAAACAAGACGGAGATGGAAAAAAACAAGGCCATACTTGCAGTAATAATAACTCCCAAGTATAATGATACTCTAGAATTATAATCGAGTTTCTCTTTCCCTGCCTTTTTTTTTTTTAAAAAAAAACAAAAATAACCCGCCTTTTCATTTCACCCCCATCTCCCTAAACACCGACTTACGCCACGCACGTCTACCTACGGATACACCTGTCATCTTTCTTCTTCCGCTACTACGATACGATACAGTTTAGCCGCTTACCTAGATCCTATCCCGTCGCATACAGGTGAAACTGCCTAAGATACTAAGGTAGGTAGGTACTAAACAACACCTAGGGTAGGCGCAGTAGTCGAGCCGAGAAGCGTGTATGTAAGTGTATCCGTAAATCAAACGAGATCAAGTATGCATCCGTACCTATCCGTACATCGATAGCAAGCCGTTCATACTCAAGTCCATCCCGTCCCCCAACAACTAGATCCCATTCATCTCTCTCTCTATTTCTACACATAGAGAGAAGACCAGAGAGAAAACCGGTCCAAGACAAGGCATAACAGCGTCGCAACAACCGTCACCTCAACTCGTGCGTGGGGGTTAATCAAAGAGAGTCAAGAGAGAAAAAAAGGGGGCAAGATCAACAACATCGTCTCTTTTTTACTTCACTCTCACTCCCATTCTTTATCCCGCCCTCATCGTCCATTTGGCTCTTGCTCAACGGACATTGTTCTCGGAAACAATGTCCGTTGAGCAAGATAAATCGACCATGAAAGAGATACATGCATGTAGCATGCACGTACGGATAGTCAAACAAGATACTCAACATCACTCCATTCCTCGCTCCGTGCCCTTTTGTCATCCCACGACGTACGGACCAACTGAAAATCCAAACATACATGGACATGTAGATGTGTGTGTGTGTGTGTGTGTGTGTGTGTGTGTGTGTGTGTGTGATGAATATTTTGTAGCAGTCTTTGTCTATGTAAATAGTGCGAGAGAGAGAAAGAGAAGAAGAAAGGAAGAAAAAAGGACGAAAAAGCCCCCATGTCTCCTCAAGCAAGGCCAGGAGCAAAGAAAACAGGGAAATCGAGTAGTCAAAGAAGTAGACTACAAAGATGAAAAAGAAAAGAAAAAAAAGGCTCCCAGATCAAGAAAACCTCAAAACGCCTTTGATGCCGATGCCGTCCTGGAAAAACACCCCGAATAGCCTCATGGTCCAGCGGAAAAGATGGCAACAGAAACGATAAAGCAAACAACAAAGACTTGGAGGGAGGAGAAAGTCCTCTGTTCTTCTCTCTCCACCTCTTTTCTTTGCATCCGACCGACAAGGAAAGAAAATAGAAACATGCCAGGATGAGGGAGGAAAACGGAGGAGCGGGGCCGAGTTACGATGACTCTTCCACCACCCACCCCCTCCTCCTCTTCTTCTTCTTCTTCTTCTTCAAGTCCTGTCCTCGGCCTTGGGACGTATCGACCTCGCCTCCAGCTGACGCTTCCTCTCGAGCTTAGCGTAATGTAGACCGCAGGCGTTGCAGAGAGTCCTAGCACCATCCGGCCCTCGCCTCCACTCAGGCGTGTCGATTCGGTTGCAGCTGTGGCATCTTCCGGGAGGGGCCGCACGCTTTCCCCCGGCAAAATCGAGTCAGTAAGAATTATACGACGTCGAACCATTTTTACTTCGCCCAGTCAAAATGAGGGGGACCAAAAAAAAAAAAAACTTACCCCACGTCGCTTCTTGACCTCGTGTTGCATCGCGTACTGTGGCTTCATGGCATCTCCGTACATGGCCATGTCGTGATCGTCGTCGTAGGTGCTGCTCTTTGCCTTGGCGCCCTCGCGAGCCCGTTCACTCTGGATTGATGCCTGGATGGCGTCCTTGACCTGGTCGAGCGAGCGTTTGATAAGGTCAACGTTGACCAGCATCTCGTTGACTTCTCGCTCCGTCGGTAATCGCTCAGGGATCGGTTGCGAGCCGTGCTGTTCCCTGGCAATGCGTGTGTAAGCCTCGGCGAAGGTGTAAATGGTCCGAGATGACGATCCAATCTGAATTCTCTCCAATGATTAGTTGTTGTCCAACAGTTTTTGTTTTTCTTTTCTTTCAAACCGAATCTGTGCCCCGTGGCAAGGGATGAAGGGTGGAACGAACTCGGCTCAGGGAATCTTGGTAGCTCCACGTCTCAAAATGCCTGTTGGGCGGGGCCTCGTATCTCGGCCTGCTGGCGAATTCTGCCTCGTCGTAATGGCTGGAGGGCGGGCACGGAACAGCGTGCCGAGGCGAGATGGGATAACCGGGTAGCGAAACCTGACCAGACGGTAGCTGGCCGGGCTGGTACGGGTGAGGAGTCGGGGCGGCGGGGTGCGGGTAGCTGCCGTTCGGCGGCGGTGGATGAGCGATATCAGGAGGCTTCAAGGCGGAGTGTAGGTCCGCCTTGATCGGAGGAGTGGCGCGACGATCGACCACGACGGGGGGAAGGCTGTGGCGACCGGCGCCGGCGCTGAAAGGTGGAGGCCTCGGCGAGTCGACCAAGGCGGAGAGGGCATCTTGCCTTGGGGGGAAAGGCGAGGCGTGTTTATCGGCTTCGGAATATTGTTGCTGTTGCTGTTGCTGCTGAGAAGAAGAAGCGAAGGGCGAGGGGAGGCCGACGACGCTCGGAGGAGGAGGTGGTGGTGGAGGAGGAGGATATTGGACTTGACGGGTGCCGGAGATGACCTCGGAGATGGAGGGTAGAGACTGGCGATTTTGAGGTTCGTCGTTTAGACATGATCGGGGATCGGGACCCATCATGGTGGATGGCGGCGGCGGCGAGTAACAGGGTGGGGGAGGGTAGTGAGCGCTCGGGGCGAGGACGGTGGCCGTGGCCATGACCGGCTGGGGAGGTTGCAGCTCAGGGGAAGAGCTGTAGAAGTGAAGCTGCTGATGGTGATGATGTCGATGATGTTGGTGGCGGTGTTGATGATGCTGTATGCTGTCTGATGAAGACTGATCAGAGGGCGGAGGAAGACGGGGGGGGTTTAGTCAAGAGAGAGAAAGAGAGGTTGAGGGGTGGGGAGAGAGAAAGGGGGGGGGGGGGGGGGGGGGGGCGGTGTAAACGGGGGGAGGGGGGGGGGCGGGGGGGGGCGGAGAGGAGAAAGAGCAGGCGGCCCCGGGCGGGCCGGGGGAGG
>PDHP01000297.1:6664-31860 GCA_003339455.1 Ophiocordyceps camponoti-leonardi (nom. inval.) | reverse complement strand
ATAATTTTTCTTTTAATTATTTAATTACTTATTTAAAGGAAGTAAGTAAATTTTTTACTTTTTATTATTTTTATCTTTCTTATTTTTAAAAAGCTTAAATTAAGGGCTATATTAATTAAAAAAATAATTATAGATAAAATCTAAAAAAGAGAATAATAGATAATAATAATTTAATAGAAAAAAAATTAAACTATTTATTTATTAAAGAATAAAAAAACCTATTTTATATATATAATACTTTAGGAATTATAGTATATAATAATATTATAAAAAGTCCTTTAAAAAGCTTTAAAATATTTTTAAGACTATTTTTATTTCTTTTAAGTATATTAACTTATTTATAATAGATTTTAAAGTATTATTTACTTTAAGGAATAATTTAGATTACTTATAATTTAGTATAAAATAAAAATTAAGCGTTTTATTCGGATAATATAAGTATTTTCTATTTAAAATATAAGTACTTTAAATTAAATTATTATTAGATTTTTTATTATTTATTCCTTAATTTATTATTTAGGAAAAAGAAAAAAAGTTTTTCTTCCTTTTATTTTTATATTTATAATTATACTATTAATTATCTTCTTCTTTTAATTTAAAAAATAATCCTATTTATAACTAAATAATAATATTCTCTATTAATACTTTATTTATTATAAATAGTATATATATATTTTAAATAATAATTATATAGTATTTATTAGGATTAGGAAAAGCTTTATATATAAGGAAAGGAAATAAAAATAAAAAATACGGGGATAAATACTTTCTTCTAGGTTAAAATAAATTCTATATAATTATTATTTCTAACTCTTTTTTTATAATACTATTAATCTATCTACTTATATATAAGTACTTCTTCTAATCTAGAATATAGAAAAAGAGAAAAAAAGCTTTTTAATGATTCTACTATAATTTATTATCTTCTTATAGGCTTATATAAGATAACTAAAGGATTATATAGGATAACTAAAGAATTCTATAAAAACTATAAGATAATTATAAATTATTTAATAAAATAATTATTAGTAAGGTAAAAACTATAATATAATATAAATCGCCGGATTTAGCGATTCTTTATAAAGAGATTATAAGGTTTAATAGTAAATCTATTATATAATTATAAGGATTATAAGAGAGTTAAGGGATTTTATATAGGATATTAGGTTAAATAGTATTTAATACTAGTATTTATTTATTCTAATAATATATTTAATAAATATAATAAAAATACTTATAAAAAGAGTAATAGTTAATAAAAAAGAAAATAACTTATTAAAAGGGAAAAAACAATATATAATAATTATTAAATTTAATTATATTTTATATTATAATTATTTTTATTTTTAAATATAATAATATATATAATATTATAATATTTAAAGGAATATTATTATATTATTTATTATAATAATATTACTAATATTATTTTAAGAATATAATTCTTTTATAGTATTATTTTATTTATTATTATCTTATATTTAAATAATATAGTATTTTCTATTATATTATTATAGTTTATATTTTATTATAATTATATATTCTAAATTTATTATATACCCTCTTTTAATAGCCTAATTTAGTATATAAAAGTATATATACTATATAAAAATACCTATAATATCTATTTATTATACGTATAGTTTTTATAAAAAATATTTAATACCTATAAAGGAAAAATAAAGAAGGACGAGGGAGGGAAGAGGGGTTCTATTGCTTAACGAGGCAAGCGCTAACTTAAAGAGGAAATTGCCCCTGGCGTGGGTGTATAACTCACCCCCCTCATTCTGGGTTTTGAGACAGTCTGCCCTACAGTCGCCCGTACGTGGTGGAGAAATATCAGGGTGAAGCATGAAGAAGATGACGGATACCTAGGATAGGATAGGATAACCTTGCAAGCAGGCAAGAAAAAGCGAGCAAGCAAAATCTTGGCCGCGGCTGATGAATGTCACGGCCGAGACCCGGAGGGAGGAGCCCTTGCTGGCTGCCTCCTTCATCAGCTTCTTATAATATTGTTAGGTAGCCCTTCTCCCTCCCTTTTGCTCCCTCTGTTCCCCTTCTGCGTGTGTAGTATGTACTGTACTGTATGTAGGTACTTTTTTACTTGACAAACTCGATATTCAAGTCGGGGCCACGATGCGGCCTTTTTACGACTGAACCCCCCCCCCCCCTATTTCTACTAGACTCGGAGCCCCTCCCGCGTGCCTAAAGATGATGGGGCGGGAGGCGGGGTAAACAAGAACATCATCGTCATCATAATCATCATCATCATAATATTCGTCGTCGTCGTCTTCGTCCTCCTCCTCGTCCTCCTCCTCGTCCTCCTCCTCGTCCTCCTCAGCATCTGCGGATTCATATGTACATCTATATCTGTCGGGGCTGACGACGAGCACAGCCTCCTTTTGTATTTCTATTTCCAAAATAGCAGTTCAGCCCCCCCTCATCTCTCCCTTTCTTTCTTTCTTTCTTTCTTTCTCCATCTTCTGACGAGGCTCTCTACGAGGTATCCGTACCTACCTACCGTCTTACCCCCCGAGCGAGACAAAGAAAATAAAAAAAAAACAGGGTTCTACATCCGGATCGACCAAGGTGGTAAGGAAAGGGAGGCCATCCATTCGTCTCCTCCCTTCCTTTCTTTTGTTTACTTTTCTTCTCTCTTACTACCTTTTCTTCTTCTTCTTCTTCTTCTTCTACTTCTTCTTCTTCGGAAATCTGTTGAAGAAAACACATACGAAAAAGAAAGCAAGGAAGGAAGGAAGGAAAGAAGGAAATGACGACAATGGGTCGGCTTCAGAAGAAATTCAAGGGCGATGAGCAGCAGCCTCCCGAGTTCAAGCTCGTCGTCCGATCGGATACGGCCTCTTCATCGGTCGAGGCCCCGCTCTCGGCTCCGGCGGCGTTGGCTTCCGAGGAGGAGGTGGCTACGTCATCATCCCTGACGACGACGACGCCGACGACGACGAAGAAGAAGACGCATGCTTGGTCTTCTGCTCGGAGGAGCATAGATCAGATTCTTCATCCTCACTCTCATCAGAATCAGCGAGGAGATGATGACCAACATGATGAGCATCAGCGTCGTCATAATCGGTCGAGGAGCGCTTCTGCCTCTTCGGCGGGTACGGCTGAGGATGTGAAGACGACGACGACGACGACCAATGCGGGAGCGTTATCGCCTACCTCGACGGCACGGATGAAAAATCGGAGACGGTTGTCGCAGAGGGTGCTACATCGTCTTGGTCTCGGCGATGATGATGACGATGACGGCGACGGCGGTGACGGCGGCGATGGCGATGATAAGAACAGTCATGGCCACAGAAGCAAAGCCGACAAGAACGACGAAGCCCTCCTCCCCTTCTCGCGAACCGGTGACGAAGAATTCTGGGAACGGAGAGCGACGATGCTGGCAGGCGTCCACGACGACGACGACGACGACGACGAAGATCACTCATCACAGCAGCAAGAACAACAACAACAACAAGAAGCAGCCCCAAAACAAGAAGAGATCGCCTCCCGCCAAACAGACAACGACATCCAAGAAGCAATCCGCCTCCACGAGGCGGGCAAGCTCGAACAGTCGACCGCCATCTTCGCCCGCCTCGCCGACCCGAACGGGGCCAACAACGCGCTCAGCCAGGTACTGTACGGGCTCGCCCTACGCCACGGATGGGGCTGCGCGCCGGACCCGGAGGCGGCCGTGCGATTCCTCTCGGCAGCGGCTTCGAGCGCGGCCTCGGTCGAGCAGGTCGCTCTTCATGCTGGGCTCGCGAGGGGGGGCGCGGCCAAGGGGGAGCTTGTGCTTGCCATCTTTGAGTTGGCGAATTGTTTCCGCAATGGGTGGGGGGTTCCGATGGATGCCGTTGCTGCTAAGCAGGTATGATTATTTTCCCATGTTTCTTTTCTCTCTCCCTCTCTCTCTCGTCGACGGATCAGTAACTTTTCCTCGATACACTCAACTTACTACACCCCTTTACTTACTTCCATATTCTACTCCTCAGTACTACGAAACGGCCGCCAACCTCGGTGATACAGGTAACCTGATTTTTCTTTTCATTTTCGCTTGCTCTTCTCCGTCCGTCCATTCATCAGCTTCTTCTCAAGCTACTGTTGCTGATGAACGATGACAATACCATACAGACGCCATGAACGAGGCTGCTTATTGTTACCTCAAGGGCTTCGGCTGCAGAAAAGACAAGGTGAGATTTCTTTCTTTCCTCCCCCATCCTCTAAACCCCCCTCCCTCCCCCCCCCCTTTTCGATTCTCACATCGCCGATGATCTTATGAGAGGAGGGGGGGAGAAAATCCACATCAGATGGCCAATGTCTTGCTGACGCTTTCTCGGTCCGGGGGTGTGTGTGTGTGTGTGTGGCGGTCACACGCGCGCCGCCCTTGGTTACGAGACGAAACGGAATATAGTTGGCTGCCGCGCGCTACTATCGACTTGCTGAGAAGGCTGGTAGCAAGACGCTGGGGAACTCGTGGTGCGTTTTTTTTTTTTTCCCTTTTTCTTTTCTCTTCTTTTCTACCCATCTCCATTATCAAACATGTCTATATCCTCTTTCCCAAACCACACTCACTTCACTTCATTTCATTTCATAACGTCATTCCGGATCTGATGGTTGAAAACACCTACCTAGGATATGGAAGGAAAAGTACGATCCGCCCACCAAGAACAAGACTCCTTAGGATTAAAAAAAAAGGGGGCGGGGGGGAAACTGCCTCCGACGGAACGGGATACTCGTGGTAGAGAGGTCAGGATCTCTTCTCTTTTCTAATTCTTTTGGTCTCTTTTCTCTCCAGGATAGGTCATCTTAGATGGATGGGTGTGTCCCCATCGAGGCCCCAACGTTCACATCTTCCTCCCCCTCGTAAGAGAAAAGTGAGAGACTGTGAGTGAGCGCCTAAGAGGAGGGTGGTCACGGATAGAACAGAGAAAAAAAACATGGTATTTTATAAAGAGACGAATGAGACCAAGTCATTGAAGCAAAGAGGTATTACAGTCCCCCAAGTCACGAGCCTTCCTTGCTCCAAACAACTATCCTCACTGCCCTTTGAACAACATCGATGATAGGAAAGTAGCTCGTCGGCCGTTTGAGTTTCAAAGCCCACTCGTCATCTTTCAGTTGAATATCGAACCGTAGCACTTCCGTCAAACCGTTTCCTCATCAGCTTCTCAGACCGAGAAGAAGAGGCCCCCATCCCACTGCTCCCTCTCTCTCTCCCTGCTCGGGGAGATGATGGGGGAGAAAAAAACAGAGATCCCACTCCGGACATGAATCAACGACAGAAACAAGGAGAACAAAAGAGGAAAAGTCGTGTTCGCTTATTCAGTCCATAACTTGGACAAAAGAAAATCCAAATTCAAAGTGAAAATCAAAAACCTCCATCACGTCCCGTCCGTTCGCTCGCTTGCTTGCTTGCCAAGTTCCGTACCCGAAAAAGATAACTAAGAAAAGAAGACAAGAAAACCATGTCATGTCAACCGCAAAGATAGATGAAAAAAAAACAACAACAAAAAAAGGCCTGGGCTTTGGCGCGTGAGCAACTGATCTGGTAACAGGGAAGGGGGGGGTGCCGCTTTCGTGTGAATGGCGGCGGCAAGGACGGCAACAACATCTGTCATAAGTTGCAGGGAGGAGAACAAAAAACAAAGACCTTCATAATCCAAGTAAGTGAACAGAAAGAAGAAAAGGACAGGAAAGGGGGATATGGATTCCAAGAACACTTCGTCATCGTGAGATGGTTCAGAGAGGGTTTTTTTTTGTTTCTGGTTTGGCGATGGTGGTGGTTGTTTTTGTAGTCGTAGTTATTGTTCATCGTCGTCATTGCCGTCGTATCATCATCATCATCGTCTTTGTCGACGATTTCCATTGCTCTGAGCTGTTCATCCATCATGCCTTCATGACTGAAAAAGGAAGACGAAAAAAAAGGTAAATTCATACAGAGTCGTCATCATCGTCGTCGTCGTCACGTAGCATCGCTGCACGGCTGCTCGTTCTGCGCACTCCCGCACTCGGAAACCATCTTGGCAAAGCTTCTCACCACCTCGCTCGGTATCTGGTCCCAGAGGAGAGAGCGGGTGTAGACCTCGGCCGCGCCGGACTGCTTGCTGGCCGCCCTCATCGACGCCAGCGCGTCTGCCAGGTTTTTGCGCCCGACGCCGGCCGGCCGCGTCGGCGAGTGACGCCCGTAGTCCTGGTCGCTGACACCGCTGTACTCGGCCGCCGTCAGGGAGAAGATCTGGTCGTTGGTCTGCTCCTCCGTCGGCTGCGTCAGCGAGTCGCCCAGCTCGTCGAGCATCGAAGGCCCGACGACGCTCAGCCCGCTCGGCGCCGGCTGCGCCCACCCGACCCCGGACGGATGGGGCTGCGAGCTGACGCCGGCGTCCTTGAGGACGTTGTCTAGCAGCGTCGCCGACGCGGCACGGACGTCTTCCGACACCTGCGGGATCGCCGGCGTCGATCGGTTCGACAAGACGAACGCGCCGACGAGGAACAGCATAAACAGTAGGCCGCCTTGAGAGACGGTGCTCTTCTCCCCGTCCGAATCCATCTTCTTGTTGACCGGGACGACAGCCATGTGCTGTTGTTGTTGTTGCTGTTGTTGTTGTTGCTGTTGTTGTTGCTGTTGCTGTTGCTGTTGCTGATGCTGTTGCTGCTGCTGCTGCTGCTGGAGCTGGAGCTCTTGCTTGACCGAGGGGGCTTCGACGGGAGGATAGCTGTCGAATAGGCCGGCATGATCCCAACCGCCGGTCATGGCCACGTCGTCCATGCCGTCGTACTCGTCGGCGAAGCCAGACATGGCGGCGGGGGCCATGGAAGCGCTCTGCAGCCGCTGGACGTGCTCGGTGACGACGCCTAGCCGTTTGCGCAACTGGCCCGTCTCGATGGTGTGCGCGCGAATCATCTCGTCCTTTTCGGCCCTCAGCGATTCGACGTAGTTGCTGTACGTCTGTTTCTCGCAGAGAAGTTGATCCATCTTGGCCTTGAGAGAGTTGATCTCCTCCTCCATTTCCGTCACCAGCAGGGTGTATTGCTTCTTCTCGTCCTCCAGCCGCTCCGTGTGCTGTTTTTTCCTCTGTCTCGAGTCGAGACTGGGCGAGGGGAAAAGTCAGTCGGCAGGAATAGGTTGAAATTTGTAGAGAGTACTCACGCAGCTTGTCGATTTCGCAGTAGACGCTTCTGCTGCTTGAGTTCCTTTATCTCCTGATCGTCGGTGGACTGGGCAATCAACTCATCGATGTTGTTGAGGTTGCGCTCGGCGGGGATCTCGAAGCGGGCGTTCTTCTTGCGGATGCCGTCGCCGCGCCTCATGTCGTTGTGAGACCGGAGAGGCGGGCTGCCGGGATGCCTCTGCTTGTTGACGGACCAGTCCTTCTGAGGAGAGGTCGGCATCGGTTGGTCGAGAGGACCAAAGATGTTGTTGGCGCCAAAGGGAGTCTGGCCCTGCATCTGCCTGTGGAATATGGACATGCCCGAGTCGTATTCCACGTGGTCGAAAGCGGGGAAGGGCGTGGCGGCGCCGGAGCCGGAGCCGGAGCCGGCGTCGTGGCCGTGCCCCACCAACCAAGCGCCGGTCTGTTGTTGCTGCTGCGCTCCAAATACCTGTTGATGCTGGTTGTGATCTAAGCGAGCGAAGGGGTTGTTGTTGTTGTTATTGTTTCCGGAGCCGGCTTGGTCGACAAAGGGGTTGTTGGAGGGCAACGACTGCATATCGACGGAGTGCCAGCCCTCGGACTTTGGTGAGAAGAGGGCGCTTCCGACGGCAAAGGATTCGCGGCGGCTATTGACCATGGGAGGCGACAGCTCGAGACCAGAGTCTACGGCGGCGGGGTCGAGGATGCCGTCGTCGAGTACGCTCTTGTCCTCGTCTTCGTACTTTTGCTGCGCATGGCTCGTATCGAACTTGAGAGTGGCAGCGCGATAGAAGGGCTGCGCTGGAAACTGCAAGACCATGGCAAGAGGTAAGGAAGACGACGAGAGAAGTGAAGCTAATGAACGAGTGTCAGTGAGGGTGTGGATGGAGGTGCGTGGCGAAGCTATGTGTAGGAGGAGTAGACGCCGGAGGACGAGGAGCAGGGGCAGGCGCTGAGAGGAGTAGAAAAGTAATGGGAAGGATTGCCGTCTCGGTGCATGACGCCAGGACAAAGAGGATAGACGTCGAGCCGGATGTTACTTGAGAGAAAGAGAGAAAGGCAGAGTGAAACATGGCACCATGCATGCATTCGGCCGCTTGTCGAACAATCTAGAGGAGAGACACGAGGGCGGGAGGGAAAGGAGAGGGGGGGAGTGCGGCGACACGAGGAGAGTTTCTCACCTTGATCGTCTCACAGATAGAGTCCCGCGGGCAGCTTCGTGACACGGGCTGAGGGAGGGCTGAGAGGCCTGCGAGAGTACCGGATAGATGAGGGGGAAGGTATCCGTAGGAGGATAAATAATAGTACGGATATAAAGAGTAAGAAGAGGAAGAGAGTACGGATATAGAGACGGTGCAGGGAAAGGATGTTTTAAAAAAAAAGAAAAGAGGAGGAAGAAGAGGAGGAGGGGGGGGGGGGGGGGGGGGGGGGGGGGGGGGGGGGGGGGGGGGGGGGGGGGGGGGGGGGGGGGGGGGGGGGGGGGGGGGGGGGGGGGGGGGGGTGTTGAGAAGTGATATGGGTCGATTCAGAAGGCCAATGATCTTGAGGAGGGATCGTTATAGAGGAGGAGGTGGTCAAGAGTATCCGTAGGAGGATAAATAATAGTACGGATATAAAGAGTAAGAAGAGGAAGAGAGTACGGATATAGAGACGGTGCAGGGAAAGGATGTTTTAAAAAAAAAGAAAAGAGGAGGAAGAAGAGGAGGAGGGGGAGGGGGAAAAAGAAGACGACGAAGAAGGAAAAGAAGAAGAAGAAGAAGAAGAAGAAGAAGAAGAAAGTATGGATAATAAGGGCGGAGTAAGCCGGGGGAGGCGGGGGCGGGAGGCGAAGGAAGAGGAGAAGTGCGGATAAGAAGTAGAAGAGGAGAAGTAGAAGAAGAGGAGGAGGAGGAGAGGAGGAGAAGCGGACTTGAAGAGAAGAGGGGGAAGAACAATAAGATGGCAGACCAAATTCTCCCAAAACAAAAGAGGGAACAAGGGGCCCGTGAAGAAGAATAGGTAGGTTGGTACGTACGGATTACGTCCGTATACTATCCGTAGCTACCTAGGTAGGTAGACAGAGAGGAAGAGAAGAGAAGAGAAGAGAGAGGGAGAGAGACAGAGAAGAAAAGCAGGCTGATGAGAAGCCGATCGAGGTCGAAGAAGCTGATGATAGCCCGAGGCCGGGGAGGGGGAGGAGGGGGAGGAGGAGGAGCTAAGGACAGTGCGCACGAAGCTAGTCTCTCACGGTGAAAAGTCTTTTCTCTTCCCTCCACTCCCCCCCCACGGCGGGCGCAGGAAAGGAAAGGAAAGGCAGTAGCACAGTATGTAAAAGCGTGCCGTATCTACCACCTAGTACCTAGTAGTACCTAGGTAGCGAGTACGGATAGCAACTCACTCGTTTTACCTCCCTCTTAAGAAAGCAGATAGGCGCTAATTTTTATATAGTTTTCCTTGACTCTTTTTTTTTTATTCTGTAACGAAATTTCTTTTTTTTTCGTTCCTTGCTTTCCTTTATATTCATATCTATCCTCCCCGTTGACGGCGGGGAGGCGCGGGTCCGGGAGAAAGAGCGACAGACAGTTCTATCCGTACACTATCCGGGGGTGGCGCGGGGCGCGCGCGCGTGCGGGAAGAGGCGGTAACTGCCCGGAGATGGTAGCCACCTAGGTATCCGTAGATCTCCACTACTATCCGTAGTACCTACCCTATTAGTCAGTACCCGTGGCGGCGCGTGCCATGCGGACGAGGAACCTTGACGACGCACGGGCCAACTCATTGCCATTGGTTTACCAGGGACCTCTAGCCTCCAGCCTCTAGGGCATCTCTCTCGCCTATCTCAGGCTGCCTACCTACCTACCTAGTATCTATCTATATCCAGTTCTTCTGCTTGCTTTTATTAGGCTTTGCTGCCCAGAGAAGACAGGGAGAGAGGGAAGGAGGCTATCTGTTCTATTCTCTGCCTTTATTTCATCCTTTCATCCACCCCTATCCGTAGACATCAAAGGACCGAGTAACGAATCATCATCGTACATACGATACTGGGCATCCTCGTATACTACTCCTACGGCTATACCCTACCTGCCTACCTACCTAGACAGGGAACAAGGGCCCTCCCACATGGCCTCTCACTCCTCACTTCTCCCTCTTCTTCCCTTTCCCCCCCTTCCCCCCTCTCGATCACGCATCGCCGCCAATCGCCCACGAGCGCGTGAGGAGGACGAGAGAGTAACTTGGTGAGTTGGGCATCAACGCCCAAAAAAAAAACGAGTGCCCAACCTACATCCTCCCATCTTACTACTTCAAGTAGGTATGTACAGACTTGACTACGACCTATTCGTACAGATGAATACAAACTCCTTACTCACACATGTACATACAATCCCCCCCCCTTCGCATCCCTAATCCCTCCTCACCTCGTCACGAGAGCAGTTTCCTCGCTCGCCCATAGGATGGGCTATCATGTAGAGTATGTATGTACATACATACCTATGACTTCCATCCATACGGTATCAAGGAACGAAGGCCCGTGATATCAGCCGCGGCCGGCTCCGCGAGGGGGTAATACGGATAGAGGGGGGTCGGGAAACGGAGGGGAAACATTTATTTATTTGTATGAGAAAGAAAAGAAAAGAAAATGGAAATAAACAGACAAAAAAGAAACAAGCTTCTTCTCTCTCTCATGCTCTGTCAACGTTACTTTTACCGGGAACTGCCTCTTTCGTCTCATCCGCCCAACCCCCACCACCACTATCCGTACCTAGTACCTATCAAGTATCAACCACCTCTCCGAACTGATGATAAACTGCGCTAACGGGGTACGACATCGGGGTACGGCGTCTGGGTGTATGGATACCGCCTGTTGCGCGTATTGGATTAACAACGTCGTTTTCACATACGGATATATTTCGTTAAAAACCCAAGCTTCGTTTCTTCCACATCTCCGTGCTAGAAAACCTTGTAGGAGCCAGAGTCAACTATCTCTACCTAAGAAAACCGTCGTTTCTCTATCCGCAACGAAAACGTGATCGGACAACTTCCATCGTCATGTCTACGGATACTCCGTACGTATATATAGATATCTAGTAAACAGATATATCCGTGCTTCGTATCCGTACTTCCGTATATTCATCACCATAGATACCTTGACTTGCCTACCTATTCCTCACCCAGGCTTCCAAGAAAGATACACACCAAAGATCCCCTCCCAGTATCGACAACCCAACCACAATCCAGCCTTTCGCAGCCACCACCCCCCCTCGCCTATCCCCGACCGGCCGCTCACCATGCGGCCCTGTCTCCTCTCTCTGCCCATCTACGGATACATAGGTAGGTATTCGCGGTCGGGCAGCGAGGCTATATCTTCAACTAACCTTTCTTGTCGAAAACGATTTATTTACAGACATGGCTGCTGGCTCATCCGTAACGCTTCGGATGCGTCCCCGGCCAATATCTCCTCGACTTTTGGAGTCTCCTCATCCGATAGCTCTTCTCTCTTCCTGTTTTTCTTAGTATCTTTCATATCATGTCATGCCCGTGTCGTCATGTGTTCATAATCTAGACCACTGAGGCGTCTGCAATGCGGCGCATAGTACATACAATCATACATATCCGTACATACAACCTATTTCTTTACCTACCTACCTACCTACTTACACATCTGATATCCTCATCAGCTCTATCCGTACACTATACACCGGGATATCCCTCTGCGGAACTCCTCTCCCTTCCCACTTCGGTAGCCTGAAGCGGAACCCTTGCTTTGCCGGACGATGTCGCCGCCACATGCAAGATTGGCGTCTGGGGAGATGCTTCGAATAGGGATATAGGACTTGGCGTTGTCTTCTTTAAAAAGACGGAATCATGTCCGTTTCGTCGTTCGGCTAACCGGATCCCTATCCGGATCGTGTCAAAGAAAAAAAGGGAGGATCATGTCTAGGACAAGGTCCAGCCTTCCAACGTTCGTGCCTTCAACGACAACGACATGTAAGAGAAAAAGGAAGAAAGAAACCCAGTAGGTATCCGTACTTATCACATATCAAACAGCAAAAACCGGAAAAAAAGGAAAAGAAAAACCAGAAGTTTAGGAGCTCTGGCTTAGACACCTGCTGCTGCCCAAAGCTATCAACAAAGGTCAACCAAAGTTCTGGAACGACGACGACGCCGATCACCCCCTTCCCCTCCCCTCCCCTCACCCGTCTACCCTGAAAAAAAAAAAAAAGAAGCCATCGTCCTCGAATCAGCTCTTTCCAAGCCTTGCTATGCTCTCGAATTGGCTGACTTCCTGTCCAGACGAAACGCCTGGAGGATGCCTGCCGAGCCGCCTTGCTCTTCTTTGTTTTTTTCCCCGTCCCGTATGTACGGGCTTGCTCGCCTGTGTTGATGTCGTTCAAAGTTCGATACCCATGACGGGGAGGGGAAGCGCCTTTCCCATCATCTCCAAGGGAAGAGACTGTGACGTCTCCGTACCTGCTGTCTATCAACTTGATTACACACAGAACACATACTGATACTGCTACGGACGAACACATCACGACAGACTACAATCTCTCTCCTCACCCCTTCCGAAGCATCACACAAAACCTACATATGTACACCGAATCCCTCAACTTCAGCCATCACCTGTCAAACATCATTTCCCAGTAACACGCAATCAACACACTCTCTCTATTCCATCCATCTTCTAAGCATCATCCAGAAAAAAACGCTCTTCTTCATTCAAAGACGCAGCCAGCCACACCGCCAGGGCAAGACCAAAGGGCTCTTTCATCGGGAACCACCCCCCTCGCACAGCCTCCACGCGACGATCCAATCGTCCGTCGTATGTAGGTAGGCTCCTGTAGCACACACGAATAGAAACGAGGACACAAAAGTCATGGCTGCTATTTCGGGAATACGTGAACGGTCGACCTCCGCGCCGTACCACGAGCCATCCGTCACGTTTTATATGCATACATACCTACCCATATACTATCCGTACATTACTCTATAACTACTGAAGGGAAAAAAGAAAAACAAAATCCGCGTCATGAAGATGGACTTTCAAGCACTGAAGCCTGCTAGCTCACTTCGCCCATCTTCCGCCGTCGACTTGGGAGCCAAAAGTTGTTGAAGCCCAACGGCGGTCGCGTCCACTTGGAACCCCGGCCATCGCGTCGACAAGAGAAAAGGGTCCGTCACGTCAAGTCTTCTAACCGTCCCCTTATCCCCCTCCATCTCCGGTCGGCCGGTTTCCACAGCAAAACGTGACAACCCCATTCGCCGTCTGTATCTCGGCGCAGGGGCCCGATCCGACGCGCACGTGGTCGGCCGTACTCGTAGCCATCGGATCCGGTCCGGCGTACACGGAAATCAGCTGAGCAGAAGATGTAATGTAGGTGGTGCAACAGAGAAACCGGTTCGGCCGCGAGAACTACTCTCCGACTCCCCTGTCTGTGTTGAACGGGCGGTGCGACAAGTTTCGAGGCCATTGATTCCGCTTCTATTTGTAGATCTTTGCAACTCGCTGGTCTACTTCTAGTTACCAATCTTCCTTGGACACCCGCCCTTCTCTGCTACATGTAACCTCGCCCTCCACCTCTTCCGGCGCCACCGGCCATCTCCTGAGTTTGGTTGCTGGCTGGTGCTGCGGGATCCGACAGTGTAGGCCCATCGCCTGTCGGGAAGACAGCCGTCTACGGCTGGAAAACATCGTCTCTCGTATGTCGTCCACTCTCGTACGTAGGGCGAGAGGCAGTGACGTGAAGAAAGGAGAAGAAAAGAAGGAACAACAAAAAAAAAAGGGACGAAGCCGTTACTCGATAGATGGCCATCGCTGCCTGCCCTTCATGTCGGCCGACCAACTAAATCTGGCGATGCTCCTGGCACAAGAAACGAAAAGGAGAAGAGCACATACGTACATCATCTTCACCGACCCCCGAGCTCGACACCGGCCATCTCGAGTAGACGCTCGCCGGCCCGCAGGTTGGCGTATTCGTACGCTTTGGACTCCGGAGGAAACGTGCCATTGGCTGCCCAAATGTCGAGCAGCGGCTGCATCGGCTCCAGCTCCTGAGGCTTGAGCATATCGAGCGCTGTAGCAGTCAAGATGAAGTGAGAGAAACAGCTGTTGAGCTGTTTCTCGAGGTTGAGGTGATAGAATGGATCGGTGAAATGGGCCCAGTATAGATGGGCATAAACGCGAAACATCTGGCGGAATATTGTCTGACACACCTCGACGAAGTTTTGCGGGAATCCAGACCGCTTTCCGATCCAGTCCGGCTCTCCCGGGTTCGACAATTGGGCGAGAGGTGTCGTCGTGATGGCAGGGTTGTGAGCATAAGATACGGCGGACGGGTCGGTTGGAAAGATGTTGGTGTCGTCGATTTTGCCCGAGATCCATCGTTGCATCAACGTCATGTATTCAAAGGCCGGGAGTTCCACCGGTTCTCGTTGCCGGTTGAGCCAGGTAAAGGAATGATTGCTGTCGGGTGAATCAGCGGTGTCACGACACGACCATGTGGATATGAAAACCCACGTTCCGGCGGACATGCGGGGACAAGTAGTCGAATTGCAGATTGTCGTCCCGTCGTCTTCCTTTTCGTGCAAGACGCGGACGAAGTTCCACAGGTTACGATAGTGTTCCACAACTAGGCTGGGGTCAGTCACTGGTTTGCGCACCGATAAGAGGAGACTTACTCTGATGGGCAATCCACTCTCCCTGTTCTACCGTCTTTGGTCGCGCGCTCAGCGTCATGAAGTTGCCGCGGACGATGTGTTTCGCGTATTGACCATTGACCCAGAGCGGGAGCGGTCGAGGCAGGTGGTAAGAGTTGATGATGTCGTCGCCGCTGGCGAGGACGCCGCTGGATTCATCCATGCCTATGGTCTGGGCGAGGGACGGTGAGTTGGGTAGAGGTGGAACCTTGGGCGCCAAGTTGGCCGAGGTCTGACTTGCGTGGGAGAGGCTGTCCGCTGAAGAGGCTGGCGGGCCTGCGGTCGACGGGGACGACGGGCTCTTGAGTTGTGCTGGCGGTTTGCCGGAGCCTCCTCGAAAGCGAGCGTTGCTGAGTCCGGTTGGTGGGTGAGCCGGTGATCACAGAGAGAGAAAGGGGTAAAGATGAGAAAGGGGGGAAGGGTGAACGAGAGGACGAGGGTGAGGTGGAAGGGGAGGAGGGAGAAGACGAAGAAGAGGCGAAGGAGGAAGAGAGGGGGGGGGGGGGGGGGGGGGAAAGGAATATGGAATGGTGCCAGGACTTTGGAGCCGCGCTCACGCGCAGGCGATGTCCGGCCATCCGACGGCGTCCCGTACGGGAGCTAGCTCGGTGCGGCTTGCTCTAGACTCATGGAGCGGCATGTGTCAGAGGCCAGCCGCAGCGCCGCAAGCCGTCTCACGGGGATGCCGACTACCGACAGAACGAGGAGGTTGAGGAGGAAAGATGCGGGATAAAAGAGACGGACGACTTACATTCCCGAGAACAGATTGGACATGTTGGACACGGCGAGACAGGTGTCGAGACGGTTCTGATCCGGCGGCCGCCGTCGCTGCCACGGGGCCGGGCGGGAGGGCGCACGCGACGTGGATCGTGGCGAGGACGTGAAGATGAGCGCTCAGCCGGCTGAACAAGGTTGGTTTCAGGAGGTGGAGGAGGGGCGTGGTCGAGGAGAGGCGAGAGAGGTCGAAGATGGGATAGAAGGAAAGACAATGAGGAAGAAGGGGTGGCAATTACGGATTACTGATGGCCTAATAGCAGGTATGTACAGTGTACCAATGCCAGGGTCCTGAAAAAAGGGGGGCATTTCAGGGGAGTAGGTAAGCCAAGTATCTCGCGTAAAGGTGAGTGCCCGACACTGTTTGATGTACGGGCATTAATGCAGGGCGGGAAGGTGTCTGATCAGTGATCACCGAGTCTCCCGCGGTAGAGGACATGAGCTGGACTCAGGTGAGAAGTAGATGGTACATGCATGCATCCCACGAGGTGATTTTTATTCACTCCAGTGGAAATGGATCTACGGATGTATTATCCGTATCGCTATCGCTATCGCGCCACTATCGTGGTCATTGGTGATGCCTGAGGCCAACACCACGACGACACTCAAGATGTCTGTGCACTGTCGCGCGCACTGTAGCTTTTTTCCGACTCACATTCAACAGCTACGCGGAATCTTCGCATCGCCGCGTAGCATCTTCATCATTACCCGCCTGCTACTTACTACCTAAATATCGCCAGCCGCCATGTCAGACTCGGAAGATCCGCTCGACGCCGTCGACGAAGCCGCCGATGATCTTTTCGGCGACGAGGCCGAAGCCGCATCGCCAGCGCCGCGCGACAACGACGACGATGACCTCGCCTCCGACCTCGACGACCCAGATGCTCAGCTCCCTCAAGAGACACGTAACAAGTCCGTCGCCGATATCTCGACCTATCGTCATCGCATTCCGAAACCCAAGGGGGGCATGGTGAGCCCAGATTCTGCAGTAACCACTCTGCTCGTTTCGCTGATCCGTCTCTCAGCTGCGGTTACTGCGTGTACCGAAATTCATCAAATTCATGCCTGAAGTGTACGACCCCGAAACATTTGAGCCGTCCGAGTTCGACGTTGCCAACGCGAAAGCCGAGCAGCCCAAAGGTGTCGTCCGCGTCCAACGCGATCCCAGCACCGGCCGTCTCAAGAGCAACACAAACATTTATCGGTGGAGCGATGGCTCGGTCACCATAGCCGTCGGGGGAGAGCACTACGAGGTTCAGAAAAAGTCACTGGCCTCCGCGCCCGACAAGCCATACAACGAACTTCAAGACGGCCACTGCTACGCCGCGGCAGCCGAGCTGGACAGCAATCTCCTCATGACGGTAGGCCACCTAATAGAGCAGTACAACATCAAGCCCAATAAGTCTGTGGGAGATGATGCTCTGAGCATCTTCGCCGACCGCATGGCCCAGGCCAGCAAGGCGATGAAGGGCGAAGAGATGATCGTCCGAACGACGAGAGACCCCGAGCTACAGAAGAAGCAGGCCGAGCTGGCGGAGAAGGAGAGAATGAAGGCGCAACGCCGGCGCGAAAACGCTGCGGCCAGGATGGACGGCGGGCCCACGCGCTCCGCCCGAGGGGGGGGCCTTTCAATCGGAGACCTCGAAGGGGACCGGCGCGGCGCGGTGGGCGGGCGGAGGAAAGGTGCCTCCGGCTCGGCCAAGACGAAGCGGCGGCGGCCCGAGTACGACTCAGACGACGATTTGCCTCAGGGCGTCGGTCGGCATGAGGACTACGACATGGACGACGGCTTCCTCGTCGCCAGCGACGTCGAGGAGATGGAGAGCGGCGCCGGAGAGGACGACGAGGACGATGAGGCGCTCGACTACGCCAAGGGTGACGGTGGCCGCCGAGCCAAGAGGCAGCGGGTCGCGGAGCCTGAAGGGGACGAGGACGCCGAGGGCGAGGTCGAGCCGGACACGGCCAGTCGGGCCCGGAGACGGAATGTGGTGGACGACGAGGATGAAGAAGACGACGAGTGAGCGCCCCTTGTCCTGCTTCAGGAGGGGTTTTTTTTCGTGTCAAAGATTCGTCGAGAAGCAATACACATTCTTCGCGATTCACTACTCACTCATTCACTGCATACCTGTATCTGGTGCCTCGCAGAGGTAGGTACCTAGGTTGAGACAATCGTAGAGTGTCGCTCTGTTTGTTCAAACGAGGTTAGATTTGCGCGATACCTCGGCATCATCTCCGCACTACCTGACTCATCCAGCCGTAGCCGCCGCCGGAGCCGGCGAACTCTCTCTCTCTCACGTCAACCTTTTTCCCCTCCCCTCCGCTTCTCTGTCGACCTCTTTTCCTTCCAGCATGCGCGACGACATCCCACTCTCTCGGCCGAGCTGATTCGAGCGACGCCGGCGCGCGCGCGACAACAATGGGAGCCGTTCTGGCCGTGTGGAGGGTCTTCGTCGACGTCGTCGCCTTCTGGCGCAGGGCAAGCCTCTCTTCTCTTTCACACGTGATGAGAGAGTCCCCTTTCCTCTGACGATGACACCCGGCGCGGAAAATAGGAGCTCGTCGATTGGTACAGCCGCAGGAACCCGGTCGAGCTCTGGCTTGACCTTCTCCGTAATGCCCAGACGTTCGAGGAGTGGGAGGAGGCGGCTCTCCACCTGGATAGCTTGCTCGGACTAGACCTTTGGTAATGCACTCGTTCTTATCTCCCTGTCTGGCTGGCACAGGCCTCGCAAGACTCATCAACTAATGAGGACCCTCCCAAACAAACGCAGGCGGAATAATCCCACGTCGCGATACTACGACTGGAGGCTCATCACCGATAGACTCAACTCCTTGGTCATCGCCAGGGAAGAAGGAAACGTACAGCTCCTCGTCAACCTCCTCCGATCAGGCCTCGTCCGCAACCTCGGCAACATTACGGTGCCGAAGCTCTACAACCGGTCGCTCTCCGGGACAAAGTATCTCATCGATGAGTACATCACCCAGGTGGCCGAGGCGGTCGAGGACATCAGCTCCCTGCCCTTGACCATGACGGCTAGCTATCCGTCGTCTGCCTTGACGAACCAGATGAAACTCGACTTCATCCACGACGCGAGGCAGGCCTTTGGCCGCAGCACGCTGGTCCTTCAGGGCGGCGCCATCTTCGGACTATGCCACCTCGGCGTCGTCAAGGCTTTGTTCCTACGCGGCCTGCTGCCGCGCATCATCACCGGCACGGCGACGGGCGCCCTGATCGCGGCCTTGGTGGCCATTCACACCGAAGACGAGCTGCCGCGCATCCTCGAGGGCGATGGCATCGACCTGACGGCCTTTACCAACCGAACTGAGGCACCAGGACCGCAAGGGTTCCGGTCGAGGTGGGATACGCTCATGCGCAGGATAAGACGCTTCTCGCGCGAAGGCTACTTTCTCGACCTGACCGTCCTCGAGAACTGCGTCCGAGCCAACGTCGACGACCTCACCTTTGAAGAGGCATACAATCGCAGCAAGCGCATCCTCAACATTACCGTCGCGACCGAGGGTCGGGGCGGTGTTCCGACGCTTCTCAACTACATCACAGCACCCAACGTGGTAGGTGCTGATTTGAAGGCGAGCGCGGCCAAGCTTGCTGACTCCGGGCTACGCAGCTGATTTGGACGGCGGCCATCGCATCTAATGCATCATCGCCGTCGTTTTACGGTAGGCGTGAGGTGATCCTGTGCAAGGACGCTGGCGGCAACGTGGTGCCCTGGGCGCCGGCGACGACCACCGACTTCCGGCACTGGACGCATGCCTCGTACTCGGAGCGAGACTCGCCATTACGGCGGACGTCGGAGCTCTTCAACGTGAACCATTTCATCGTCAGCCAAGCGCGGCCATACCTGATACCCTTCCTGCAGTCAGACATGCATGGGCCTTCGCTGGTGGAGGCGCGCAGCACAACGACGCAGCTATCAGCTTTCTTCGCCCGCATGGTCGGGCTCGAGTTGCGACACCGTCTCGGGCAACTGGACACGCTGCGTCTGCTGCCGTCAAGTATCCGGCGTTTCCTGGTGGACGAGCAGGTCCCCGCGGCGGCCATGACGCTGGTGCCGGAGGTGACCGCGGGCGACTTTGTGCGGCTGCTGGAGACGCCGACGCGCGAGACGCTGCAATACTGGATCCTGCGTGGCGAGAGGAGTGTGTGGCCGGCGGTGGCGGCGCTGCGTATCCGGTGCGCCGTGGAGAACGAGCTCGACCGGGCCTACCAGGCGGTGCGGAAACTCAAGGCCGGCGACCTGAGACGCAAGGGGAGCATCGCGGGGACCATGGACTATCCTGATCGCAGATGAGCCTCCCTTCGCCTCCCCGGCCGTCGGGTCGGGTCAGGAGGGTGAACTTTTTTTTTGCCTCCTTTGAACCATCTGATCGGGCAACTGGTGGCTGCGACTTGCCTCCAGGCTGTTGGGTGGAAGAAGGACAGATGATAGGTCAGTGTGCCACCTGACGCAGCCATTTCGTTTCTTCTGCCTTCCCTTCCTATTCGTCAGTGCGTCCTTCGGAAGCAGCTGAGCAGCACGAAAACGCCGTGGCGGCGGCGCAGGCAGGCCACTGGTTGTTTGTGAATGGGCTGGCTCAGCCGCGGGATGAGACAGGGTCGGTACGAAAATGACGGGACGCGATAGCGAATGGCGACGAAGCAGAAGCGACGGCCGACAGGGATTAAGAGGCAGAAAATGGCGATCAGCTTCCCCTTCTTTTCCCGAAGCCCCTGACGCGACGGCTTGCAGACAAAGCAGGATCTTTTTTTTTCCCTTGTTTCTTGTGGTTCCTGAGAAGCGGATGTTTGGTTATGTCGAGTCTGTGCGAAAAGGAAAGGGGGATGCATGCGGTTGATGGTGAGGCAAAAGGGGATCAGAAGAGATCTGAGGTTGAGAGGAGAGAGAAGGGAGAAGAAGGGATACATAAAATTGTACCTGGCAGTGGCGCTGGGACCTACCTCCTAATTTGCACACCACCCCGGGCGATGGGCGGGCCGAGGCTCTTTCCGAAAATAGCGATGGCCGTTCGACTCCCCCGCTTTCGATGCGGGAAGGTTGCGCGGGGGGGCTGCCTGCCAGCTGCAGTGCTGCAGTACTGGGTAAGGGGTGCAGTAGGCTGCATCACGTGTGACCAATCAGCAAGTCTCGGTCCATGACGAGGAGGAAACAAGCCTAAGAGGCTGGCCTACATCGGCCCTTGCTTTGGCAGACGATTGGTTGGCCTTGCTCTCTCTCTCTCTCTCTCTCTCTCTCTCTCTCTCTCTCTCCCCCTCTCTCCCCCTCTCTCCCCCTCTCTCCCCCTCTCACGGACTCTCTCTCACACAGACTCACTCTCACTCTCACTTTTATCTCCTCATCTCTCTCCAACCCCTCCTCTCCTGCTGTTCGGCATAAGCACGAGAGAGAGGTGGGATTCCACGCCCTTACCAAAACCACCATCACCATATTTTTCCACCTTCCTCTTATTCCTTTGGAAAGGAACAAGACGAATCGCGCCGACGATGAGTACCGCCGTGAGCGCCATCGCCACCTCGGCGGCGTCGGCGAGCCTGGACCCAGCCTCGGGCTACAACCGGTCAGCCTGCACCGAGTGCCAGCGACGCAAGCAAAAGGTATCATGGATGCTCTACATATCTGCGTCCTGGCAAGGGGACGGACGTTGATGTGTGATGGCTGACGGCGCAAACAAACAGTGCAACCGTGAGTGGCCGTGCGACCGATGCCAGCGCCGCAAGATTGCCGACGAATGTCGGTATAACTATTCGTCTGCGCCTCCGGCGTCTTCGACCAACGCCTACGTGCCTTCAGCCCCCGTCTCTGCCATCGGCCATGGACGTCCTGATGAGCAGCCTCGGACGATCGTGGCCGAGGCAGAACCGGTATCGACGTCGTCGCCGCCGTCGTCGGGCTCTGATGCGCCGGGCTTCGACGCCCTGGCTGCAGCGCGCCTTCTCAACAATTTGGGCATCGAGTTGAAAGTTTGTGTAATACAAAAGTGCTTTCCCGCCTTCCCTCGATACTGACATTGTGCCAGACGAAGCCCTCCGATACGGCGTCCAAGCAGGACTTGTCCGCCGAGGATGCCACACCGCAGATGCGGCGAGTACTGGAGTTGCTTCCGCAACGACAGACGATGGGTGAGTGTTCGCCCTTCCCCCTTTTCTGTCAATGAAGTGGGGGGGAACGCCGCAGCTGATTCTCGAGCTTGTGAGGGAGCCAGACAAACTCATTAGTGACTTTACACACAACATCAACTACCACTACTACATCATCTACCCCCCTGACTTTCTCCGTGACTATCACATATGGTGGGAGAGGCGATCCAAGAGAAGGCCCATAGCGCTGCAGTACACGGCGCTGCTGGCCATGATATGCGCCTGCTGCGTGCAGCACGCCGAGAACGACATGCAACTGGAGCTTCGCCGGGCGTTGGGCATAAGCGCCGAAGACCTCTCGGAGCAACTGCACAGCTCGGTTCGGGAGCTGTCGAGTGTCATTCCCGTTGGCCACTTTCACATGTACAATGTCCAGAGACTACTGCATTCCTGCTACTGGTATAAGGCTGAGGCCCGCTTCATCGAGGCTTGGCACGTCCTCAGTGCTGCGATTCGGGAAGGCCAAGAACTCGGTATACCGTCACCCCCTCCAAACCCCCTCTTTCGTCTGCCACCAGCTTGCTGACGGGGCCCGATGTGTGCCTACGTACTACCTAGGCTTACATAGAGAGCCTCCCGAGGGTACGGAGACGGAGCATGAGAGGGAGATGCGACGGCGGTTATGGTGCGTACTGGATACGTGGGACTGGTAAGTGTTGTCCTCTCTTCCTCTTCCCCTATCCCGGAAAGCCCTCGGCCCCCTATTCCTCCCTTGATTGACCCTCTCGGCGCAGGCAGATCTCGTCGGGCCTTTCGCGCCCGAAAATCATCGACCGTGACGATTGCGATGCCGAGCTGCCCTCGCTGACGCTGGAGCGATACTCCAGCCGGACGCCGTCACCGCTCTTGCACATGAAGATGCAGTCAGAGCTGACACGGCAGCTAGCGTCGCGCTTCAGCGCGCCCAAGAACATCATCGAACCGACCCATGTGCTCGAGTACCAGGCGCTAATCGAGGCTTGGGTGCGGCGCTTTCCGGCCGTCTACGACTTTGAGCACCCGGACCTCTCTTGCGACGCTCAGTACCCCTGGGTGTTTCCGCATCGCTACTACGTCTACACCATGGCCTGTCTGCTCATCCTCAACCCGATCCGGCACTACATGGTCCGGTCGTACACACCGTCGTCGCCGTCGGTGGAGCTGGAAATTCACGCGACGGGCGTGGCTTACTCACTCAAGCTGCTGAGAACGCTGCGCAGCTGGGTGGATGCGATCGTGCATCGCGACGGCAGGCTGCACTTCATCGTCTTCTCCATCTTTGATACAGCCGCCATCCTGTGCACGGCCATCATCAAGGATGGGCACAACATGCTGCGGGAGCGCGACGAGATATCGCGGGCCATCGCCGACGCGCTCGCCATGCTGCGTCGGCTCAACTCCATCTCGCGCACGTCGAGAACGTCGTACGAGCTGCTGGAGCGCCTCGTCCGCCGTCTGCCTCCTTCGTCGCGACCGAAACAGCAGCCGCAGCGGAAGAAGACCAAGATGGCGGGCGTCCCCGCGGCCGCCTCAGCCCCAACCGGTGTGATGATGCCGAGCTCCGGCGGCGGCGGCATCAACCAGCTAGACCTCGCACCCACACCGCCCGGGATTCACACGCACCATTATCACCGTCAGCATGGGCGGCATCAAATCCCGCCGCCATCGCCGCCGCCACCGCCGCCGGTGCTCCGCAGCAACCACGCGCCGCTCCAGAGTCTTCCTCAGACGATGAACGCCGGTTCGCTCGGCCTGCCAATCGGGCCCCTTATGTCGACGACGAGCTCCGGTTACCCGTCGTCGGTCTCTGACTGCACTTCCCCCGGCGTGGACGACCGGATGCTTTCGTCGCTGTCATCGCCGGAAGCCACGGTGGTGGTCAGCCACGCCGACGGCCTACCGCTACCTCCGTCCAACGCGGCCCTCCCGGCGTGCTGTTTCATTCCGGGCGAAGGAGAAGTCCACGTCTCGCCGCCGGCGTTTGAGCTTGAGACGGTGACGCAGGCGCAGTTGGGCGAGCTGGCGCCGTTGTGGAACTGGCACTCGGAGAACTTGGATATCGTCTCTAGCATGGGGGTCGTGGGGGCAGGGCCCGAAGTCGTTGCGGTTGCTGCGCCTCCGGTACCCGTCATTGGGTTTTCATCACCGCCCGGTACGTGACGGGAGAACCGAGAGGTAGGACCTTGATGTGGTGGGAGTCTTTCTTTTTCTTCCCATCTCCTTGCTTGTCCGCCTTTAGCTCTTGTTTCTTTTTTCTGCTGTCCTCTCTGTTTGCGTTCTCTTGTCTTGTCATTTCCCCTTTGCCTCCTTGTCTTTTCTTACATATAAAGGGAGCACGATGAGCGAACGAGGGCTATGGTTATCGCCATCGGGCTCGGATGACCGTTAGAAGGGATAGAGAAAGAAGGGGAGGGGGGGAAAGAAAATCAAAAGAAAAAAAAAAGCCACGGAAAAAAGCACCATTAGGGGGGAAAAGGGGGGGTTGTCATCGTGTCAAGGATCTCTTTTTGGGTCACGATCTTTCTGTTTTTTTTTTCTTTTTTCGTTCTTCTTCTCTCTCTTGTCCATGTTATAAATCGGAGTCCTTGTAAATCTCACCCCCTTGCTCAATGCTCTTCTCTCGTCCTCTTCATAGAGAAGAAGAACGGAGAAAAGAGAATCGAAACAAAGGCTTTTTTTTTTTTTCCAAGAATAGAAAAGGAGAGAATGGATGTATGGATGTCAGTTGTCACGATGTCACCCAATCCCATTCATCCGTCCGTCCGTCCGTCCGTCCATCCGTCCTTCTGATCCTTCCTTTCTCCCCCATGTTTGACGCAGGCGAGATTTCCCACATTGCTAGGTAATAGTAGCCTAGGTAGAAGTAGGTACCTAGGTAGTAGGTGCATAGGAATAGGATGCAGATTTAGGGCTCATGCGCTTTGGGGTGGCACCATCGGTAAGGCGAGACATGGACCTACATTATAGGACCTACGGCCAGGAGGGAAAGGAGAGGCGACTTTTTCGCTTCCTACACTGTCGGACCTACGGAAAGTAGGTAGAAAGTATCCGTAGTAGGCGAGAGGAAACAAATCGTCCTAATCATACGAGGCAGGATGGACATCATGTTTGGGCCTGCACAAGAGACAAGGGCAGGTAAGAACGGCAAGTTATTGACCTGTCGTTGGCTCTATACTACAGTCTTCTGGAGACGGACAAAATAGAATGGAAGAAGAAAACTAAGACAAAGAGAAGAAGGCAAGGAGAACAATTTCTCCCAGTCAGCTTTCCCGTCCGCCAAACCCCTCCCTCTCTCCTGCGAGAGGCCGTGAGGCCCAATAACAGTTGGATAAGAAAAAAAAATTAGATGTAGAGGGGGGGGGGGGGGGGGGGGGGGGGGGGGGGGGGGGGGAGGGGGGGGGGGGGGGGGGGGGGGGGGGGGGGGGGGGGGGGGGGGGGGGGGGGGGGGGGGGGGGGGGGGGGGGGGGGGGGGGGGGAGGGTC
>PDHP01000296.1:14449-31723 GCA_003339455.1 Ophiocordyceps camponoti-leonardi (nom. inval.) | reverse complement strand
GGGGGGGGGGGGGGGGGGGGGGGGGGGGGGGGGGGGGGGGGGGGGGGGGGGGGGGGGGGGGGGGGGGGGGGGGGGGGGGGGGGGGGGGGGGGGGGGGGGGGGGGGGGGGGGGGGCAAGCAGAGAGAGCGGGGAGGGAGAGAACGAGAGAATGGAGAAAGAGAGAGATAAGGAAGGGTGTATGCAGGCGGGGCACTTTGTTTTTTTTTTCCGGGGCTCTTTCTAAGAGGTGACAGACAAGACAGCCTGAGGGGAAGGTAGTAGGTAGTAGGCAAGCGGGAGGCACGGATAGAGGGAGAGAGAGGGATAGAGAGAGAGTTGAGTCGTTACAAGTCGTTATGTGAAAAGGTGAAAAGTGGACAAAAAGAGCGCGCGTCTTCTTGACTTTTTGCTGTTGATGCCGAACGGTCCTGGCCCGAACTGACTGCTTTCGGTGGTAGTGTTAGTTAGCAGCTTCTAGGTGACTGTACTAGGTATTTTGTAATCCATAGACCGTAGCCTACTACTATCCGTACTACGGATACCTAACTCCTAGTATCCGTAGCGGGAACAGTGAAAATACAGTGCAGTAGTGCGCCAGTAGGTAGGTAGGTAGAGCCGGGGGGGGCGGTGCAGGCCGAGCCCACTGGACGACGCTTCTGGCCGATCTACAGGGGCTGGGGCTTTGATGGGGGGGGAAGCAGGGAGATGGCGAGCGGGACTTACCTTAAAAAAATCGGTTTATACGCACGTACGGTGTATCCTACGAATATTCGAGGCTTTTAGATGTACGGATACGGATACTAGTATGTCCAGATACTATCCGTAGTATGTACATAGGAGTATGTATGCCGTAGATCAGGTTCCTTATCTGCAACATGCACAGTCGCTTCGTTACGGGGGATCGATACCTAGCCGGACTGCATGCACATATGACTGACTGGACGGAGAGTTGTACTCCGCATCCGTATGTACATATCAGAGTTCTTGGGGAGGCAATAAGCCACAGTGTGACGCTGTTTTGTCGTGACGAGAAGATGGCGAATGTTGGGGGAGCGGGGCGGGGGGGGAGGGTAAGGCCGTGCCGTACGTAAGGGAAAATCCCGGTACCTGGACAGCAATAATGAGATGAACAGAAAATAGGACAAATGAATAAAAATACCTACATAATACCTAGGTAGTATACTATAAACCTTAAGCCGGGCTCCGCCAACGGGGCTACGCGGGCAGGTGGCCGCCGCCTTCCAGGGCGCGCTTCTCCTCTCTCGTTTTTCCGGCGGCTCGGCCCCTGACGTCAGTCAGCTCGTCCGTCTGTGCAGCTTTTCTTAGACTGAGACAGGCTCAGACAGAAAGGGAGATGGGGGAGACGTTCGGTATCCCTGGGCTCTCTGTCTCTGCCCCTTCCTTGGAATTAACAACGAAAAAAAAAAACCCTGCGCTGCGGCCTTTCTCGGCGTCCCCTTGGGGGATGGGCCTTATAGGGGCCCGGTGGTGTCGAGGCTGGCAGAGGAGAAGGGGGCCGGAGCGGAGGACGAGGGGTGGAGGGGAGTGGAGAGGAGAGGAGAGGAGAGGGGAGGGGAGAGGGCAGAATCTTCCAGGGACGTGTGAGTGTGAGTGTGACGACTGACGACCGACTCATCGACGGGCCAAAGAGGTAACCTGAGTGGCTGGCCATGCGTTCGAGTATGCGCAAATACGAGGTGGGAGGCAGCATCGGTGAACCGTGTCCGTATGTACATACATACGGATACAGCCTACAGATATATGAGAGTATCCGTATGTGCGGAGTAGACTCTACGGATATCCGTACAGTCTCTGCTATAGGGAACTGCAGCGTATCTTTGTCGGTTTGCTAGAGGTACGGATACGGATATGGATAGATAGCTTCAAGTTGTTGTCAGTATCAGTTATAAAACATCTGAGTCTCCGTTGACATCAACTTCCAATTTCCCAACGAGGGGAAAAGAGAAAGAGAGGGACCCCCGATGCATCATCATCATGCGCGTGCTTTAACCGAAAACCTGCACCATCAGCTTACTACGTATCCGTATTCGTAGTCATGAAACTGAAAGAAAGGGAGGAAGGAAGAAGCAAAGAAGAAGGACGAACAAGAGACATCAGCCATCGACATCCTCTTCAGCAGCAACAAACCCCCCCCCCCCCCTGTAACATCTCCCTTCCCTCTTCCCTGACAGGCTGACAGTGCATTCATCAGTCCGCGAGGGATACGGGCACAGACTATATACATACAGTGCGTCCTTCACACGGTCAGCATTGATACCAAATCTTACCGCTCAAATGCCTCATCAACGATGGATGGGGAAGAACAAGGTCAACATCAACATCATCACATAAATATTCTACATATGTACGGATACGATGATACGAAGACTCTCTCACTTAATTTTTGCTCGCACCGTTCATCGACTGTTGGTGCCTGCAAGTCTAGTAAGGTAGTTGGGCATTGCATCCGCTCCAGTCTCCAGGAACAGTTCGACGGCCGTTGGGTCCCCTTTGTTCAACAATCCCAGCCTTCAGACGATGATGACGACGACGACGACGACGATGATGATGATGATGATGACGACGGATGTCCTACCCTGTCACGGATAGTTGTTCCTTGCTAGGTAGCTGCAGCTATAGTTGCTTCCTTCGCCATCTTCATTGCTCTCGGTTTGTAGAGTATGTTATGCAGTATCCATAGGTAGAGGTAGGCATCTACTGTTTACGCGTGCTCAGCGCGGTGCCCAACGACGCAGCATAGAAGCACTGCCTTATCTCTTTGTGTTGCGACTGTTGCCATTCCATGCCACGTCGTCTGCGGGCAGACATGTGTTTCCCAGAGCCCTCAACTCGCTCAACGCAGACACTATCCGTATGTCTGTACGGATATGTACATATGTACGGATACCTACGGAGGGAGTTACGAGGACGCCACTCATCGACGATTCCAGCCTATCTTTACCATGGAAATACTACGTACGGATACAGATACAAGCATTCATGCCTGCGGATACACCTTCAAACATGGTGTCCCCTGTCTTCCCGCCAGCCTCATTCCAAGAAAGCATGCGGTGGATCGGCGCCAGCCATGTGCAACAAGATCCGTCTCGCCAGCTCACCCCTTTGCTATACAGACATATGTATGTATGTACGTGCAGTTAGGTACATACTCCTTACATGTGTAAACCTCGATTGGAGCCAGCATTGCCATCATCAGTGTATCCGTATTTCTACTTGGGATTTTTCCGTTGACAGCATCGAGCCTACGGATCTTAATGTACGGATACGGAGTCTACCTATCTACGGATATGCGCCTGTGAACAGCATAGCGACAGCCTCCGAGATAACAGGCCTCTCCCTACTACCTTATGTACCGCGTCTTCTGGCCCAAAGGTCACCCCCGGACGCTTCGCAACTCGGCTTTTCGAGTCTGCAGCCGGCCTAGCCTTGCGCCTCAGTCAAATCCCCATCCAACGGCGATCGAGAGGAGACTATATGGATAGCGTAGAACTTACATATGTGTAAAATTCCGGACATGAGCAGCCTGCAGGCATATCATCGTCTCCCTCGACGCAAGTCATCACAGACAAGTCCCTGATAATATGGATGAACACACACACCCACCCGCCCGCCTTCCGTAGATAGTAGATACTAGTAATAGTCATCGTACGGACTAGGGAGGTAGATTTGAACGTGTTCACACATCCGAACTTACCTACCACGCGCACACTTCTTCGGCTGCGTAACACTATGAGTCTCGAGCCACGCGACAGCCTGCCTGCCCACACAAGCATCCATCGTTCGGCTCGGCTTCCTGGGGCCGTAACCTATCAGGCTGTCCCTGGACGGGGCTGACGTGCTCTGTGGTTGTGTCATGGCATTACATGCATTTCCAGGTCTACGACTGCCAACAATTAACAAAGCTTTGACACGACGAGACGACATTCACCAGCTGAATGTGGGTGGGACGAGGGTCCAACTTTGTCATCGTCCGACGTCCATCCATCTTCTCCTACGATATGGATCGGTAGAACGAGCCCAAAAGAAAACGTCTTGGCACATTCACCATTGTTCCGTTGACGAAGCACTCTGAGCCCCGTTCCCATCTTCGAACTGACCTGATGGGCCGTTCGGCAAACATCATCGCCAGTAGTCTCCTCGCTCCAGTCGATGGCCGTGATTCGGGCCGTTTGCTCTATCATGCGCACATGGAGTGCTTCACGGTCGAACCCACGAACCCACGAAGCGATAATTTGCGTTTTTTTTCTTTTTTTTTTATTTCAACGCCTCCAGTCGAAACAACATGCGTCACCCTTATGTCGACCAATGCTGCCAAAGTCGAGGTAATGCGAGTCGCCCTTGCTTCGACCATCCAGCCAAGTGAAAACCACCTTCGCTACCAACTCCGTCCCAGTCCTTTCTTTATATCGACGAAGGGTAAAGCATGACGCGGACGGAAGCACCAAACGACTTGGTCGGGAGCGGCGACGTGAACTTTGCTCGGACTACGCCAGAGTTGCCTGGAAGTCTGTTAGCAATCTATCTCAAGAAGGCTTGCGGATGAATGTGGGAAGCAGACCATGCGGCCGAGTAACCTTGCCCCAGATGACACGAATCTTGGAGCCACGAATCTCCCTGTGGCCCCGATAGACGTACGCGATGCGCTTGCCGAGATAAAAGCTGCAGCCGCATATCAGCAATGAGGTCTGTCGGTCAAATAATGAAGGAGGCATACTTAGCAGCGTTGGTATCATCAACGCCCTCAATTTTGATTAGGCTGGTGCCGGGGTTGGTGACGTGACGAGAGCGCTGATAGCTCAGATGACGTCCCCTTTGGATGTCCGTCAGCGAACGTCCAGGCTCAACTTTTCAAAGAGCACAGCGCGGCAAAATCATTGGGTCGAGGAAATGTCTTGTATTGAGGGGGAGGACGGGCGAAGCTGGTATCGCTGCTTACTTGACGTATACTGTCGAAACCATCAGTGGTTGGTCTCATGTGAGCAGGTCCATCAGGGGAAACTCACATCTGTGGCCGCTCTCGGAAGGCATCGTGATGGGTTTCCGGCTTTCCCTTGATCAAAGGAGACAGGGAAAATGGCAGATCCGGGGGAGTCGTCTTATCTAAAAGACTTTGCCCTAGTTGCTGTGCGTCGTTGGCGATGATGTCGGAGAGTCGAACGAGTAGATGGACTGTTGGTGTGCGGCGGGCGGCAATCCGTAAGCTGGAGAAAAGTTGTGCCCTGCAGATCACGTGCTGTCTTAGGGTATCTCACTATTTAGTCAGTCTGAGCTTCGGAGGCGTGTGGCTGTGCGATTGCTGCGCCATCTGTGGCCGGGGCCCTACGAAGTCGGACGGGTCCCGGTGGAGAGGATGTGCCAAGAGGAGGGATTGTCTACCAGGTTTATTAGGAGTGTTGTAGCTTGAAGCTTCAAACCTGGGACTGGGGAGACGGTGCCAAATCGTCACGTCAGCCGCTACGGATAGAGCTTTCGTCGAGCTCCTTTTCCCGCCTGACACGTCCCATGTTTGTCACATCGGCTGGAATGGAAGACTGCCCGTTCGACCCTGGACTTTTGATTTCGTAATGTGAGTTCAGAAGATGTATGTATGTACATACCTATGTAAGTATGTACGGATATTGTGTGACTCCCGTGGCTGCCTGTCTTACAAGCTTATCCGTATGTAACCCAGCAACGGACTGCTCATGCAGTGGGAAAGGGAAAGAAGCGAAAGGAACCTAAAACGACCACGAGGGCTTTGGGGTGTATCATCATTCACGGCGACACCGGGGAGGCCCTTGTGACGACTGCGAAAACCGATTGTGAGGTAACAGATACTGACCGATGCTCCGGCAGTCCCTTAGTAGGTCCGATAAAGATGCCTTCTAAGTTCTAACAGAGGATAGATGATGCCAACTACGCGCTAGATGCTAGGGTTTTAAAGCAGTAGAAAGGTAGGTAGACAGGCACATAGCGCTCGCAACGCCAGTGCGCGGGTGGAAATCTTTACTTTGCTTGAGGAATTCTCCAAGGCCATACGCAGAGGGCTCCCAACAAGTTAGGCCTGCGGATGGCCCGGGCGAGCTTCTGCCGGCTAAAGCTGCTTGTGGAATCGACACTTCCGCGTTCTTCTCTTTTGGAAAGGTAGGTAGGTACGGATACCTAGTAGGTAATAATCAAGCAAACTTTTGGCTGTCAGGCTGAGTGCTTTTTCTGTACTGCCGTACCATGCCAGCATGTTGAGAATGCACGAATATCAAGATGAAGGAAGGCATTCGGAATATTAGGTGAGATGGTGCTTGGCGGCTCCTCCGTACAGACATCATCACCTAATTCGAACACACTTTTGCTCCGTCTCTTGTTTCTGGAATACCTGCTGAACAGCGCACTCCCATACTCTAAATTAAGTACCGGCCTAGGCAGGTGGTCGTAGTCGGTACCTCTGGAGCCTATAAGTGCTCGCGATACTCTGCCGCCCCGCCCTTTGCATCTCCCCTTCGTCATACCCGCCAGTTCCAGCTCTTCCGCAGCTCAACTCTACATCCTCGACGACCAACCTCGACCTGCTTATCCTAATCTTTCCACCTCCATCTTCAATCATCTTCCCACCCTTGACGAGACCACAGCACATCTGTCGTCGACTGCAGCAGCTTTTCCGGTCTTCCCCTCCCCGAAAGCAGATCCCAGTGCCGTCTGGCTGCTTCCGCCCGCCATGGATGTCATCCAGGACTCGTACGTCGTCCCACGATCTGCATCCGGCATGACTGACAGCTGCGGAAAGTAAAACCATGGAGTTGAAGGACAACACGATAATCATCGTGCTCGGTGCCTCTGGCGACCTCGCCAAGAAGAAGACGGTGAGCTTCCGATCACCCAGCGAAAAGCGTTACGTGCCTGCTAACGGTCGAGTCGATAGTTTCCCGCGCTTTTTGGTCTGGTGAGCTTGACTACATTCATGATTGGGCCTCGGCCCCGAGCGAAGACACGCAGCCTAACTTTCTGCAGTACCGAAACCAGTTTCTGCCCAAGGGCGTCAAAATCGTTGGGTATGCTCGCACGCAGATGGACCACGCCGAGTATTTGCGACGCGTCAGGTCCCACATGAAAACGCCCACCAAGGACATCGAGCAGCAGCTCGACGACTTTTGCGGCCTTTGCTCCTACGTCGCCGGCTCTTATGACAAGGACGAGAGCTTCCAGGAGCTCAATAAGCATCTGGAAGAGCTGGAGAAGGGCCGGACAGAGACGAACCGGCTGTTCTACATGGCTCTTCCCCCGAGCGTCTTCACCACCGTCTCTCAGCATCTAAAGAGGTGCTGTTACCCGAAGAATGGCATTGCTCGGGTAGTGGTAAGCAACATCTTGGCCTTTCTCCTCCTCCCAAAATGAATCGGACGCAAAGCAGCGACTTACGGGCTTCAACAGATCGAGAAACCATTTGGCAAGGATCTCGCCAGCTCCCGCGAGCTGCAAAAGTCGCTCCGGCCCGACTGGGACGAATCGGAGCTTTTCCGCATCGACCATTACCTCGGCAAGGAAATGGTCAAGAACATCTTGATCCTGCGCTTCGGCAACCTGTTCCTGGGTGCTACGTGGAACCGCCACCACATTGACAACGTCCAGATTTCCTTCAAGGAGCCCTTTGGCACCGAGGGTCGAGGAGGGTACTTTGACGAGTTCGGCATCATTCGCGACGTGATGCAGAATCACCTGCTCCAGGTGCTCACTCTGCTCGCCATGGATCGGCCCATCTCGTTCGACGCCGAGGACATTCGTGACGAGAAGGTCCGCGTGCTCCGCGCGATTCCTGCCATCGAGCCCAAGAACGTCATCATCGGCCAGTACGGAAAGTCGCTCGACGGCACCAAACCATCGTACAAGGAGGACAGCACCGTCCCCAGAGACTCGAGGTGTCCCACCTTTTGCGCCCTCGTGGCGTACATCAAGAATGAGCGCTGGGACGGCGTCCCCTTCATCATGAAGGCGGGCAAGGCGCTCAACGAACAGAAGACGGAGATTCGGGTGCAGTTCAAGGACGTGTCGTCGGGAATCTTCAAGGATATCCCACGGAACGAGCTCGTCATGCGCATCCAGCCCAATGAGAGCGTCTACATCAAAATGAACTCCAAGCTTCCTGGACTGACGATGCAAACGGTCGTCACCGAGCTCGACCTCACCTACCGCCGACGGTTCTCCGATCTCAAGATTCCCGAGGCGTACGAGTCTCTCATCCTCGACTGCATCAAGGGCGATCACTCCAACTTTGTGCGTGATGACGAGCTCGACGCGAGCTGGCGCATCTTTACCCCTCTGCTCCACTATCTCGACGACAACAAAGAAATCATCCCCATGGAGTATCCTTACGGTGAGGACTCACGTGCCTAGCGTTGTATTAATCTGGTCCCTTTTACATCATTCATCTGCTTGCTTTCGTTTTCCTGCTGTTGCTTTTCTGTGCTTCTGTACGACATGAGCGGCTTTTCTGACGCTGGATGACAGGATCTCGCGGCCCTGCGGTCCTCGACGATTTCACAGCTTCGTACGGGTACAAGTTCAGTGACGCCGCCGGCTACCAGTGGCCGACGACTACTGCAGCTATCCCGACCAACAAGTTGTAAGTCTTTTCGGCGCCAAAGCCCGTGGAGGGTGAGGCTGATGGCCGTTACAGCTAGAGGAACTTTGTTGCTGGGACCCGGCAGTCAGCGAGGCGCGATTAGAAAGAAAAGCATCCTCGCTTTGTGGGTTGGGTTGCTAGGAGCCAACCATGGGTGACAGACTAGATGTGGAATGAAGCCGTGTTTGCAACGGATGTATAGACAAGTCAGAAAGGTATTTCATAGTTGAGATGATGCAGGCGATGGGAGAACGAGATGTTGTTGTGCCATGACGTTTGTACTTGAGATGAAGGGTTGTCACATGTGCGTGCCGTAGCTGTATCACGTTTGTAGGAACATGCCTTGCCTACCTACCTACTGGGTACCTAGACAGGTAGCTGCTTTCACTGAGCTGAACTACATGGGTATGTTGGTACGTAATGGTAACGAAGCTTTGCATGTGGCAGGTTGGAAGTGTGTAAGTAGTATCCGTAGAGGTAGGTGAGATTTCTTCCTCAGGTTACATGTCTGCAACCTCAGTACTTACTCTTATATACTACATATCCACCTACCTACCTAGGTATCTTGTTCATACTTACCTACCTACACATAGGGTGACGAAAGGATCAGTGGCCGCTGGCGCTAAAGGCTCGAACCAGTTGGACTATGGAAAAAAATTGGTGTCTTCCAGAGATGAGAAGGGGGAACGGCTCCCCTTTTCTGCGCATGAAGGAAGCCGACGGGCCACGCCCTGACAGCGTACGATGTACAGACTTTGAGATACCTACATGTATGCAGACAGATAGACAGAAAAAGTAGCTCTTTCAATGGATAAAGGCCATATGCTGCGCGCGCCTTTGATGTCGGGGCTGTTAAGCCCATGAGCTTTGGGGTCACAGATATCCGTATCCGTACTGGGGAGTGGGGACTAATAAACTGGAGAGGGGGTCGAAATACTCATTACATAAGCCCCGCAGACAAAGGCCGCGCACGTGCCCTTCCTTACTACCTTTCTTTCTCTCTCTCTCTCTCTCTCCCCCCCCCCCCCCCCCAGATGACCACCCCAAAGCGTCTTCCCACCATTCACCAAGGAGGTCGTCAAGTCACACGGCAATGGGCGCAGCTGGCCCTCAGCCGGCCTCGAGAGGGACAAGATGGCGCTGGCCTCGAAGAACGGCGACGGCGCGGCGGAGCCCTCGTCGGCTCGGCCGCGATCGCGAATGAACGACCTCCCCGACGAGATCATCCACATCACCCAGGGCTTCATCCCGCTATCGCTACTGCTTACGCGCCTGGCCCAGACGACGCACAACTCGCTGCAGGACAAGATCGCTGAGCTGGCCAAGATGCCTCTACCGGCGACGGCCGTCAATGGAAACGCGAGCAGCAACGCGACCCTCGCTTTGGACGACACCTCGGGCGAGAATCTCCGCAAAAAGGGTAGCCTGGCGAGCTTCGCCCAGGATCTCCACGGAAAATGGCTCAAAGCGCTGGTCATCACCGAGTGGAGCAGGAAGTCCGAAATGGTCAGCAAGCTCATCGACCTCAAGTTTCACATCGACCAGCAGAGGATCCTATACGACGCATGTCTCGACAACATCGTCAACGTCAAGCGGGACTTGACTTTTGCGCGCATGCCGAGCCCGGACTTGAAGACAGCCTTGCAAGTTCTATCCGCCGGCAGGGCGCCCTGGATGCCAGACGTGAGTGTAAACGCGCGCGCCCGAGACAGACCAAAACACGCGTCGCTGACTGTTTTATTTTGTTTCATTCTGTTTTTTTTTTATTAATCGCCTACAGCTTAACTATATCGAACCACCCCAGCTCACGCCGCGGGAGCAGCTGAAATGGATTGACGACCTCAACACCCTGTTGTCGCTGAGGCTGAACCTAGACGACTACGACAAGATACCCTACCATTTCAAAAACTACGATATCGCGTCCGGACGAGTCACCTTCAAGGTCGACGGCGAGTTCCAAGTCGATCTGACCATCGCCGACGAAGACTTCGAAAAGCAGTTTTGGTTTATCGACTTCCGATACGACTTCAGCCCCGCACCCTCGTCACTCCCTCCATCCCTGAGAGCCTATCTAGAAGGATGTGTCAACGATGCGCTCAGCAAAGACGGTTTGGCAGGATGCTACCGCTTTCTTCACGAATTCGTCATGACGTTCAAGATAAACGAGTTGAAACGCCAGGCTTTCCAGCTGAGCAGAAGCTCCTGGACCGGTACTCTGTCGGTCGAACAACTGAACCGCTCTTTGGCCATACAGTATTGGCCATCGCGAGCCGCCACCACCGGCTTCAAGAGCTGGGTTCTGCTGGCGGTCAACAGCGGCCGCAAAGCCGATGACAGGGACGACGAAAAGGCGACGAGCTTCATCGTGGCAAAATGGTCTCGCGACGGCAAGGAGGTCAAGGACGTCGACATCGAGCTGGACCTGAAGACGCTGTCGGCAGAAGGCCTTCTGACGGCCGTCATCGGCCGACATATCGAATATATCCTGACGGGAATACACGATAAGCTGCTCACAGCCACACGGTTCAAGGACCGCCACGCCAGCATGGTGCTCGACGTCTCCAGATCGGATCCCGCCATGTCATTTCTCTCGATTCAAGTCAGCCATGGCGGCGAAATCACTCTGCTGGTCGAGCCTAGGACCGGCTTCTTCGCCCTCAAGCCGCAGTCCAAGTTTACTGTGCAGCACGAGCATCAGCTGAACAATGGCAGAAACACGGCAGAGGATGGTGCCGCCTGCTTGGAGACTGTGCGGTGCTTGATAATGGAAGACGAAATCAACCGGCGAGGCAGCCTGATGGGGTGGACGGCACGAAAACCGCCGCTGACGGTCGAGGAGGCCAAATCGGCCACAAGACTCCGTGCATGGTCCCGCGCCGTCTGGTTGCAGAAGGATGGCTGGGGTGCCGACTGGTTCGTGGCAGTATTCCTGGGCCTCGGCAGTGACGAGTGGTGGCTCCTGGAGGTGCCAGTCGACGCGCATGCGACGAAACCGATCTCCGACGGCTTCAACAGGAGCCGTCACGATAGCGGCCGCTCTGTGAAGTTTAAGAGCAAGCTGTTGCTTCCAAAGAGCCCCGTCGATCTTTCGGAGGAGTTCTGGAACAATTTGACCATGTTCACGACGGGCGTCATGGTGCAGTCGATAGACTTCCGCGAGTTGCATCGACACAAGATTCAGAGCAGGCCAAGCAACAGCGTGGACCTCTCACAGCCTAAGCCGGTCCGCATACCATCCATACAGATGTCCCTCTCAGTCGTCTTTCCGTCCATGGCGTCGTCGAACAAGCCGAAGGACGCTCGCAAGGGCGACTTTGGTGCCGATAAGATCGAGCTGCTTTCGCTCATGCAAAAGTACACGGGGGTGGCGCTGACGCTCAAGCGCGCCTGGGCGGACGACTCGCTCCTCCTCAACTTCAGCGGCCTGCAGTGCACGCCGACGGGGGATGGGGAGCCGACGACGCGGCTCGTCTGTCTTTCGGACGCAGTGATACGCGTGTGTAAGCCGTCACGGTTCGCGGCGTTGAAAGGCATGGTCGACCGCGGCGTCACGTACAACCCGCGTCGGGGCGAGTTCTCGTTGCAGATTCGGAGACGACTGGGCGAGCCGATGCTGGACGCGCTCAAGTCGCGGATCAAGGCCGTTGACCGGTTCGTCAACCTGTTTGAGGCCCTCGCCAACGCGGGAGGGGCCGTCACGACGGAGGCGATGACGCTGGAGCGGGTGACGTTCTGCTACGGCGACGACCCGAAAGACAAGGAGGAGAAGAAGATGAAGAAGACATGGCGGTTGTCACTGGACCTATCGGGAGACGAGATCGAGGTAGAGGTCGAGGACGGCAACCCACACCTTCGGGCTATGGACCTGATGAGGAGGCTCGTCAATAGCGATGGCGGCATAGGCGCTCTGACGGCATGGCTGCCGGCGTCACTCCCCGCGCTCGAGGCCGTGGGCGAGATGAGCAGGAAGTGGGCCGAAGTCGAGGCAGGGAATATCGAGTTTACGATGAAGGCGATAGGCTGGATGAGCATCGCCTACAAAGTCGGTACGAGGAGATGCGTCACGCTCGAGGTGCAGATGAAGCGGCGGCGAGACGAGGCCTGGTGGCATCTGTGTCGGTCGTCTAACGCTGCGGTCTGCGATGATGATGACGACGACGGCGACGACGACGAAAGGTACAGAAAGGCGCTGAAGGCCGTCTGGACCGGACACGGCGACGGATGGCAAGGGCTCGGCACCGGCGCTGTGGGAAGACCCAGCGTCGGAGTGGGCTCGATGCTCCTCGCAGCTCACGAGGCGATCCAGGGCGTCGAGTCCAATGATGTTGTCGTCTTGGATTAAAGGGGGGGCAAAGGAAGGTAAAGGGGGGGGGTTTCTACAAAAAAAAAAAGGCCACAGAGAAAACATGTGACTGGATATCAAAGGATTCAGAGGAGCGAAGCGGCCCGCACATGATCTGCAGCGTTGCTTGTGTATGAGTATTTGTCTGTGTGTGTGTGTGTGTGTGTGTGTGTGTGTGTGTCTATACGTGTGTGGTTGTAAGTATGTGTGTGTTGATGAGGTGTGTGCTTGGGGCACGGTAATGAAACGATGGCTTCACACACACACACACACACACACACTTCTATAGACGCACATACACACCTCCATGTATACAGATGCAAGACTCGACGAGAAAGTAATCCGCAAGACCGACTTCACTTCCCTTTTCGTGAAGCCAAGTTACGCACCGTGATATCTCGCTCAGCCACCTCGACGAACTCGAGACCAGTCTCGATGCCGGTATAGAGCCTTTGTTCGGAGGAGGAGGAGGAGGAGGAGGAGGAGGAGGAGGAGGAGGAGGCGACCACCCTGGCAGCAGCATCGTACCCAGCTCGAATGGCAGCCAGGGCACCGACGCGGGAGTAAAACCCGCCGGCGACGACGAGGGAGCCGCGGAAGAGGGAGCGAAGCTCGGCGTCGGCGAGGGCCAGCCTGGCTTCGTGGCCCGTCGACGGCTGGGGGATGCAGTCCGTCGCGAAGCGCGCCTGGGCGAAGCATGGCTCGTCGAGGGGGATGGCGAGGTGTCGTTGGACGACGGACTTGGCCTGTTGGACGGCTTGAGTCTCTGATGGGGGGTCGAGGCCTCGGTAGTGATGGCCGCCGAGGAGGACGAAGAGCTTGGTGGTGCCTTTTCCCTGCCGAGAATGCTCTTCTTTATTTTCTTCTTCTTCTTCTTCTTCTTCTTCCTCCGGACCGACGACCGCGACGTCCGAGTCGAAGAATACGCCGAGGGCGAGTTCCGGGTTCGGAACCCCGCGAGGGATCAGGTAGCCGAAGCCGCGGGCGGGCTTGTGCGGTTGTCGTCGTGGGTACCAGAGGCTCACCGTCATGACGGAGACGGATTCGAAGGGGAGGAGGCTGGGCAGGGAGGGGGAGGTTAGGCGTGAGAGGGTTGATGGGGGGATCGTGGCGATGACTTTGTCGTAGGTTGACGACGACGACGATGATGACGATGAAGATGAAGATGTGCGGACAGTGACGCTCAAAGACTCGGCATCGTACCTGATGCCCTCGACAGAACAGCCCGTCCGAATGTCAACATTAGCCCTCCCCCGCAACGCCCTCTCCAAAGCCCTCACCAGAGCCTCCATCCCAGCAGTGCCGAAATGAAGCAGCGCCCCCTTACAGCCGAGGGCAAGGCTCCTCACCGCCGGATCCTTGCTCATCTCCCGCAGAAACTCCCTCTCGACCTTGGGCATGACGACGTGACCGCTAGACGGAGAGGGAAGATGATAGCGCCAGAACATGGCGCCCAGCACCGTCCTGGCACTCAACTCCTCGACGTCACCCCCGTATATGCCGTGCATGAGAGCAGAGGCCGTGTCGACGACGGCCCTGCTCATCGTCACCCTCCGGATCCATTCCGCCACCGACAAGTCCTCCACCGGAGGCTCGGAACGACGACGGCTGAGGATCCTGCAGAGAGCGTATCCCGGTCCGGCCCAGAGACAGTTGCGCACCGTCCGCGACCGAACCATCTGCCAAGCCGTCGTCGGCAGCGCCTCCAGCTTCTGATCGGCATGGAGGATGAACCGAGGCGCGTCCTCGGGCGAGACGATGTCGAGACCGAGATCGTTGGCGAGGTCGTACAGAGCAAGGTCGTCGAATCGCCACGTGCTCGTGTGAAGGGAGGAGAGCGTCCGAGCTCCGCGCTCGAGACTGATGCGTCCCCGTACGCCGCCTACGTCGACGTCCGCGTAGTCCGTCTGTATCCAGCCGCCGAGACGGCTCGAGGACTCGTATAGCGTTATCTTCGTCGACCGAGGCTGTTGCTTCGCGAGTCGATAGGCTGTCGTCAGGCCCGTGAGCCCACCGCCGATAACGGCGATGCGTCGTCCCTCGTCGTCGGGGCCGCAGCCAGTCGTCGTCGCCCATCGCCGTCCTCCACTACTACGACCGCCCACCAGAGTCTCTCCCCATACACCGCCGAGCCTCTGGAGCTTGCGATCTGTGGCGCGCCGCAAGCCGCCCATTGTGTATTGTCATGCTTTGTCGGAGGAGTTCGCATATTGTACAACTATCACATGACCGGAGCAGGAATGGCCATACATATGTTATCACGTGCTCTCTAAAGGTCCTAGTCTTCTAGATATTCGCATACCTCGTACTACCTACACAAACATAGGTCGTACCTATATTCATCATCGTCTGCCCTTCCATCCTATTCATGGGCACTAGCTACCTAGGCAGGTAGGCAGACATGGAGACATGCCAACGCTTCACCCCGTCTGTCTCTATGTGTATTCTGCGGAACATCGCCGATGCCCTTCCAAATACCCTAAGGAAAGGGGAGGCGAGAAGCCCGTCTCCGCTGTCGTTGCTTTCTCGTGGTATAAGAAAAAAAAGAAAGAGAAATAAAGTCGTAGCCCTTTCCCCAACGCCCTCGGCATACAGCCTTCGTGACAGGAGAATAAGAAAGGGAAAAAAAAACAAGAAGGAGAAGACGCGCCGTAATCTGTACATACATCCATCGAGTGTCCTCGCCTGCCATGTCGTCAGCCGATGACTTCGGCCTCGGCCGCTGTCGTCAGAATCCCCGCTTCCTCCGGTTTGACCTGCTCCACCTCGGCCTGCTCATCGACAAAACGCCTGTCGCTGACGTGCCCCTTGGAGCCCGCCGTCCACACCTTGTCTTTGAAGCCTCCTTGCTGGCCCTCCTCGTGGGCGAAGACGCAACTGGGGTTGAGGCAGGGGTTGAACTTGCACTTGGTCTTGACGTGCGTGAACTTGCAACTCGGCGTCGAGCAGTCTGGTCCGTTCCGGCACAGCGGCATCGACGGGTGCTTGAATGGGCAACGCGGGTTGTGGCAGTTGGGAAAGAACTTGCAGTCCTGTTCGCTCTGATGTGCCAACTTGGTCGCCGGCGACGGGTGTCGTCCCACGCATTTCTTGTTCTTGCAAGCGACCCCAAAGCTGCAGGTGTCGGTCACGTCGATGGACACGCCCAGAGGCGCCGCCGGCGACTGATGCGCAAACTTGCATTCCTTGTTGGTGCAGTTGAGGTTGTACTTGCACACCGACTCGTCTGGATTGGCCGGCTCGGCTTTGGTGCCAGACATGTCGACGTCCTCGCCGGCCGCCGCCTCGTTCACGTTCGCTCTGGCCCGGTGGTGATTCTGACCCTTGCCAAAGTTGTTCCGCTTCGGCGGTTCGGAAACACGGTCGAACAGCGACTTTCCTCTCGGCGGGGGCGGCACGTTTACGCCACCACCCATCAGCTGCTGCGACAGCTGGAACATCATCTGATTCTGTTGCTCTATCAAGGCCATGATGTCCAGCTGATTAGGCTGCGGGCCTTGCATCATCCAGTTCGGCCCATAGGGTGCTCCGCCAGCAGCCAAGCCGGCCTGAAGATTGGTGGCGCGATTGTTGTTGTGCCGCGGTAGCCGACCCTGGCCGACACGAGGGCCGGTCGGAGGAGCGCGACCGTGAGTGTTGACCCTATCGTTTCCCCTAGTTCGATGCAGGGCGTTGTCGGCAGAACGATCCATAGCTTTGTTCATTTGGCCGAGCATGCGTTTGTCCCGTCCGCCGCGATGGTTTCCATTGCGCATCGAGCGCGGGCCCGTGGGACTTTGGAAGACGGTTAGTTGGATCACTGGAATAAACTGGCGGAGCGTTCTGGAAAAATCTCACGCTTTCACCTCGGAGCCATCATTTGCTGTCATCTCAGTATCCGCATCTGCAGGCTGAGAAGGATCGTTTTGAGGCGCGTCGAGCGTGGCTTCGCCGCCTGAGGATTGTTGCCCGTTCACCTCCGCATTGAGGACATCGATTTGCTCGAAGAGCCATCTGCAAAATTCGCGCACTCCAGGGTCTTCCTGTGACATTCCCAGGAGCTCACCAGAGAGCTCGGCGAGGATTTGGTCTTGGGTCTTGCCGTTGACGAGCATGAGGATGATGTATTCGGCAAGGGAGGCTTCATCGATTCCCATCTTGTTTCCCCATTCGAGCTCGACCAGCTTCGGCTGGATGGCAGAGCTGAGCGCATCCGCCAGCGGCGTGTTCAGAAAGATGTCGACCTTCTTCATTTCGACTCCGGGGGGGGGGGGGGGGGGGGGGGGGGGGGGGGGGGGATTAAGGGGGGGGGGGGAGGGGCGGGGCCCCCCCCCCGGCCCCCCCCGGCCCCCCCCGGGG
>PDHP01000296.1:0-14439 GCA_003339455.1 Ophiocordyceps camponoti-leonardi (nom. inval.) | reverse complement strand
CCCGTAGCCAGTATCCGTAATGGAGGAGGAGGAGGAGGAGGAGGAGGAGGAGGAGGACGGAGGGGAGAAATAAAAAAAAAAAACACCGCAACTGTGTAAGGGGGGGGGGGGGGGGGCGTGGGGCGGGGGGGGGGGGGGGGGGGGGGGGGGGGGGGGGGGGGATGCGACGAGGCGGTGAATTAAGGTGAGGTGAGACGACGTCGGACTCGCCGCAGCGTCGCCACGGACGCCTCCAGGGATAGATATGTATTCTTCGCTAGATGATTCCCTCTCTATGCGGATGCGGGCGATGACTTTGCTGATGGCGAAGATGGGAGCATTGGCTGAAGGGTTTGAAGAGTTGAATGGGTGGAGCGCATGAGGGACGTGACAAGATGAAGAGGGAAAGAAGATGGAGCTGGTCATGTGACTGTCACGTGATTGTAGCCTTCCTCGTCTCTTTGGCGGAACCGTATTCGTGTTCTGGTCTTTTTCATTCAGTAGTAGTTCAGATTCCTGTATGTTCAGTACCTTAAAGGGGACCTATCCGGGCCAAAAGCTTCTTTTTGTTCTTTGTTCTTCTCCTCCAGCTCAAAATTGCCAGACTATGGTGAAAGGGTAGGTATCTGTCACGTCATCTACGGATATAAGGCCGTGTTGATTCGAAGCTGGGGGCGGCTAGAGCCTAGAAAGGATATCCATCACGTGGTAACCTGCTAGCAGAGAAAGGGCTCCGGAAGAACAGTTGTAGGAGTCTAGGTAGGAGATGACGACGGACCAGTTGTTCAGTCATATGTACATATCTGCATATCTTCTGCCGTCTTCTTTTCGTTGTGGTCCCTTCTTTCCTGACGGAGATGGCCGTGTTTCCGTGACTGATCTTGATGAAGTGCACTGCTCTGTTGATCTCGCAAACAAAACAAAACGATAATAAGGGCCACTCTGTCAATCCTGTTCATCGGTTGTCTGTACAATGTCCATATAGGTGCATATATGCTTCCTCTTCGCGTACATACATCAAGGTCCTTTATGACTTTTCTATCGAGTCAAGACTGATTCTCCGGATGAGCGACGAGTCTCGTATGTACGATTCATCCCCCTTTCCCCGGCTGATTCGCATGGGGTTATATCACGGGGTCAGCTACGAGTCGTAGAAGGCTTGGCGGCTTGATGACTCGTCAAGGAATCCGGGGGAAGCCATTACGGGAGGAGTGTTAGAACGTGACTTTCGGTATCGATGTCTGATTCTTTGGTGAATGTCGTTCTTCCTTCTTTTACTTCAACTAATAGTCATCTCCTGCACATGGTACGATATTTATTCGTAGACGTTTAAAAGTGCGTCGCTACGGAGATCAACCACGTGAGTGGGCAAAAACGTCCAAATGTCTCGCCCCTACCCTAGACGCAAAACCACCAGCTCTCCCATGTAAGGGAGAAACGCGACGGCTGGAATGGCTTGTCATGATGCCGCCACCTGATTATGAGACGGCGGTCGCGACTCTGTAGACCTTGCTACGGGTATCCGAACAATAATCATTGCAGCCCGAACGGGATACCGGAAGAGAGACGGGACGAAGAAGCGGCTTGGCACTTTCCCATCGATGCATCGTCGAACGGGGCCGGCCTTTGAGAGGGGTTTTTTTTTTTGTTCCTGTCTGATGTCGTCATAGGTAAGAAGCACTTTTATCTCTTGAACAGATGCTGAGAAAATCTCCGGCATCTTTTCCCTCCTGTGACATGGAAGTTTCTTAAAGAATGCCATTCTCTTTCAGCGGTGCGACGGACGGGGAAAGAGGATGAGCGACGTGACGACACACAAGCAGGGAAGACGTACATACATATCCGGGACCGGTCCTACGGCACACTCCGTAAGACTGTAGGTAGGTAGTACGGATAGGTATCCGGACCGTAGATCACAGCCAACAAGCCGTACGATGAATGGATATCGATATCATAGGTACCTACCTACAATGGAAGCGTGACTGAGACAATTCTACCTGTTGGATCACTTCTCTATTCACCGCACCATGCACGGCAGACGCCATATCCGTCCCCCGGGGGGAGCGTCAGGTAACGTTGCTCCCCCTTCCCCCCCCCCCCCCCCCCCCCCCCCCCCCCCCCCCCCCCCCCCCGCCCCCCCCTCCCCTCCCCCCCCCCCCCCCCCCCCCCCCCCCCCCCCGCCGCCGTTTGTCGACCGATCTTCCTTCCCTGCCTCTCTTTCCACCCCAGAATTGCTCAGGGAGGGGAGTAGAGGGGAGGGAGGGGAGAGAGGGAGGATGAGGGTGTGAAAGTGAAGTCTACGCAGCTTTTCTGCACTACCCAAGGCATTTATCGGCTTCTATCCGTAGGGACTTTTTTAAATAAACAGCTGAAGCTGTGTCAGTCGATGGCGGATTACCTCCATCTTGGCGGGATGACGCGTAGAAAGGGCGAGTATCCGTACCCATACGTCGTTATAAACGGCTAGGATCGTTTGAGAAAAGACTCCCCCTCCCCCCCTTCTCTATCGATCTGTCTGAGTCAAGAAAAATAAAAGATGCCGACCCAACAAAGATGAATACCTACTACATATTCATACATACATACGGATACCCGCCGCACGGCTATTTGTTGGTGATTCCTCTGTTCTCTCTTCGGGCCGGCCTCGCCTAGAACGCATGCACCATGCACGCCCTACACTACCCTACCCTACCGTAACTCTCGTCGTTGATCCTCTTTAAAAAGAAGGGGGGGGAAAGGGTGGGAAGGCCCTTGACCGTTGATCTACCTACTCTCTCTCTCTCTCTCTCTCTCTCTCTCTCTCTCTCTCTTCTTTTTCTCTTCTCTCTCTCCCTCTCCCTCTTGTTTCAACACCGTCTAGAATATCGGTCATGGTCTATCTGGCAGCCTTCGTTCTAGCGGCCGTGTTCGTGCCGGATACGGCGTACGCGTTATGGCCTGCCCCTCAGAAGCTGTCCATGGGACGCGACTTTCTCTTCATCGACAAGGACGTCAGGATAACGTATAATGGACACTCTGTATGACCTTTTCTTTGCTTGTTCTCTTCCTTATCATAAAGGTTGGCACTCATACTAAGAACGACTGTGTAAATTAAAAAAAAAAAAAAAGCTATCCAACGACCTCGACTACAGCCCGCCGGCCGGTGATAGCTTCAACAGCGAGCAGATCGTCCAATCGGGCGTGTCTCGCGCCTTGAAAGCCATATTCAAAGACAACTTCATCCCCTGGAAGCTTCGTCCGCGCCACTCGGACTTCGAGCCCGACGCCGGCGGCACGGATAAGCGGAAGCAGCAGATCAAGTCCATCGCCATCTTCCAGACCGAAGCGGACGGACCTCAGACCTTCAAGCCTCACGATGGGGAAGTCGACGAATCGTACACGCTCGACGTCTCTCGCGAAGGCCTCGTCAAGGTGCAGTGCAAGTCGTCGACCGGCTGCCTCCACGGCCTCGAGACGCTGGTCCAGCTCTTCTTCCAGCACAGCTCGGGAGACTGCTGGTATACGCCCCATGCGCCCGTGTCGATCGAGGATAAGCCCGTGTACCCCCATCGCGGCGTTCATCTCGACGTCGCCCGCATGTGGTATCCTCTCGACGATATCAAGAGGACCATCGACGCCATGGCCTGGAGTAAGATGAATCGTCTTCATCTTCACATCACCGACTCGCAGTCATGGCCGCTCGAGATCCCCGCCCTGCCGAAGCTGGCGGAGAAGGGCGCCTATCGCAAGGGACTATCCTACTCGCCCTCCGACATCGCCGCTCTTTACGAGTACGCCATCCATCGCGGAGTATCGATCGTGATGGAGATCGACATGCCGGGACACTTTGGCGTCGTTGATCTCGCGTACGAGAACCTCATCGTAGCCTATAACCAAAAGCCCTTCCAGTGGTTCTGCGCCGAGCCGCCATGCGGAGCGCTGCGGTTGAACAGCCCCGAGGTCTACGACTTCATAGAAAAGCTCTTCGACGACCTCCTGCCGAGGGTGGCCAAGTACTCGTCCTACTTCCACACCGGCGGCGACGAGCTGAATAAGAACGACTCGAAACTCGACCCGGGCGTCAAGTCCAATGACCCGGAGATGATCAAGCCGCTCCTCCAGGAGTTCATCGACCACGCCCACGATAAGGTCCGTCAGGCAGGGATGACACCCCTCGTCTGGGAGGAGATGGCGACCGAGTGGAACCAGACGCTGGGCGAGGACGTGATTATCCAGTCGTGGCTGGGCAAGGGAGCGGTGGAAAAGCTGGTCAAGGCAGGCCATAAAGTGATTGATAGCGACTATAACTTCTGGGTGAGTTTTTTTTTTTTGTTTTTTTTTTCCCAGCCAGCCTGTCAGGAGGAGGAGGAGGAGGCGTGGGCTAACCCGGAATGACGGAGCAAGTATCTCGACTGCGGCAGAGGCCAATGGCTCAACATGGAAAACGGCGCTGCCTTTCAAAAGTATTACCCCTTCAACGACTGGTGTTGGCCTACCAAGAACTGGCGACTGGTCTACTCGCACGACCCGAGGGCCGGCCTATCGGGCGAGGAGGCAGAGCTGGTCCTCGGAGGCGAGGTGGCCATCTGGAGCGAGCTGATGGACAGCACCAACGTCGACAGCGTGATATGGCCCCGGGCCAGCGCCGCGGGCGAGGTGCTGTGGTCGGGACGGCAGGACGCGTCGGGTCAGAACCGTAGCCAGTACGACGCGGCTCCGCGGCTGGCCGAGTTCCGCGAGAGGATGGTGGCGCGCGGGGTGATGGCCATGCCGGTACAGATGATCTTTTGCACGCAGGGTACGCCCGAGGACTGTGCCATGACGGTGGACTAGTAGTACGTACGTAGGTAGTAGTAGGCGGGCGGTAGTAGTGAATAACGGAGCCGAAGTGGAGCGGCCCCGGGGGGCAAGGCGGGGCGGGGCGGGGCGGGGTGAGGTGGGGTGAAGTGGGACCTGACCGGACCGGACCGGACCGGAGAGAGACGAAGCCTCCGGTCGGACCGGTCGGAGAGAGAGAGAGAGAGAAAAAAAAAGAGGGGGAGAGAGAAGCAGGGAGGCGGGATAACGCGCGACATCAGACGGTCACATACCACCATACCTGCATAGCACATACATACGTGTACGGACATACCTAGGTGTGACCGCGTCATACATCTGCCTATGTACATCTGCATGTCGTTGGGCGAGAGGAAAAGCAAATTCAAAGATGTAGCCACTTTTCTAAGTTGATGGCTTTTCTCTACCTCTCTCTACCTCCCTCCCTGGTCCCTACCTCAAGTTGCTAGATCCGGATATACCAACATACGCCCGGTCTCGAATGCCGTGACCGGGACACGGCTCACGAAGCTTGCGAGAGGCTCCCCCTCCATCACGGCTCGCAAGGAGAGGGAGGTGATCTGGTTAGTGATGGTCACACAGCATACCTACGCATCACAAACGACGATCCATGATGACATGGCAGTGAGGCACATCCTGTCCCGCTGGCCTTCATCACCACCTAGTAGGCATGTTGGGCTCCTACAGTGAGTGAAAATAGACAAAAGTAAAGCCAAGATGCTCGTCTGGACGCGGTAGATAACGATGATGATTATTCGGGTGCCCGCGTCCCCCTTCAGCCTCAAGCCACATACAAATCCTTGTCTCGCGGACGAAACGGATCATACGGGATATCCGCCTGTATATACCAATTCCGGCCTCTTTTCCTCCTCAGAGGTCTTTCTAGTGAATTCTTTCCTTTCTACCCTCTTTGCCCGTATATCTCTCTCATCTTTCTCCCCCCCCCCCCCCCCAGCTGGGTACCCTTGACGGTGTCAAGTTACACGGTGTGTCAGTCATATCCTCCTTCAGCTCTACTACACAAGTCCGTATCCCGCTTCGTTTCGGTACATCCGCACATCAGTACTAATACTACTAGTAGGTGATGGCAAGCTGCGACGTCAGGGGCTACCTAGGTACTAGGAAACAAGGAAAAGCCAACCAAGTCTTCGACCAACGACGTTCACACATACTTCCCCAGTCCCCAGTCCCCAGTCCCCAGTCCCCCCCCCCCCCTCCGATCTCCGTAGCGGACAACGATCTGTTACCAGGCTACGGATAGAGTCCAGAGCAGAAAGCCTCGGCTCGTCCTTGTCAAGAAAGCAGGGCCCCTCGTTGATCCTAATCCTACCTACCTATTCTTCTTCCCTTCTCTTCTCTACACCCCCCTTTTCCCTTTCACCCCCGACTACCTACCTAGTAAGTAGGTAGGGGATCGAGTCGTAAGACCTAGACACTGCGAAAACAAACATCGCCTTTTCTCGAGACAAAGTCATCATCATCATCATCATCATCATCATCATGGGCTTCTCAGAGCGAGTTCTTCAACATGTCTCGCCCACTTCCCTCGCCCTCTCTCTCCTCGGCCTCCTCATAATCCGTCTTATCCTCGTTCGACTCGACGAAAACCGTCGCATCAAGCGACTCGGCAACTATGGCACTTCCATCCCCACATATGCGCCTTTCGGTAAAGTCTTCTCTCCCTTTTCTCTCGTCCATCCCATCCCATTTCGCGTGAGAGGTGAGGATTGGTTAACACACACACTCACACACTCGTGATTCGCAATCGACAGGCCTCGGAATCATCGTCAGAGGCGTCTCTGCCCTCCGCCGTCATCGACTGCTCGAACACTGGCGTGACGATTACTTCGGATCAGGGATATGGACCGTCGAGACCCGCGTCCTCGGCAAACGTACCCTCTTCACCGCCGACCCGGATAACATAAAGGCCATCCTCTCCAGCCAGTTCGGCGACTTCGGCAAGGGCGAGGCCATGCATCGCGAGTTCGCCCCCTTCCTCGGCGACGGCATCTTCGCCACCGACGGATCGCTTTGGCAGAACAGCCGGCAGATCCTACGGCCTCAGTTCACCCGCGCTCGTGTCAGCGATCTCGAGTGCTTCGAGACTCACGTCCAGATCCTGCTCGGCCTCGTCCCCTCCGCCGAGGTCATCGACGTAGCCGATCTCTTCTTCCGCTTCACTCTCGACACCGCCACCAACTTCCTCCTAGGCGCAAACGTTCAGTCCCTCACGTCGACGGATCGAGAGTTTGCCAAGGCCTTTGACGAGGTTCAGCGCATTCACACCATCTGGTCTCGCGCCTTCGAGCTGCGTCACCTCCTCATCTTCCCCAAATATCGCGCCCATATACGGGCCATCGACGACTTCGTCAACAACTTCATCGACCGCGCTCTTCGCATGACGCCTGATGAGCTCCGGGCCTCCAACGAGAAGAGTTACACCTTCCTGCACGAACTGGCCCGCACCACGCGCGACCCCAAGGTGATCCGCGACCAGATAGTCAACGTCATCCTCGCCGGCCGCGACACCACCGCCGGGACCCTCTCCTTCGCCCTTTATGAGTTGGCTCGGAACCCGGCTGTCGTTGCCCGTCTGCGGGCCGAGATCCTCGAGATCGTCGGCGCCGAGGAAGCCCCGACGTATGAGCATCTCAAGAACATGACCTACCTTCGCGCAGTCGTCGACGAGACGCTCCGTCTCTACCCTTCTGTTCCCTTCAACCTCCGCCGTCCTCTCGTCGACACGACCCTCCCCCGTGGCGGCGGACCCGACGGCTCCGAGCCTTTGTCCGTCCTCGCCGGCACCGTCATCAGCTACTCCCCCATCATCATGCAACGTCGACCGGACCTCTACCCTCCCGTGTCCGAAACCTTCGCCGACCCGGCCGTCTTCAGCCCGGATCGCTGGGCGACCTGGCAGCCTCGCTCTCAGGACTATATCCCCTTCAACGCCGGCCCGCGCATCTGTCTCGGTCAGCAGTTCGCCCTAACGGAGATGTGCTACGTCCTGTGTCGCATCTTCCAGCGCTTCGCCCGCGTCGAGAATCACATGTTGGAAATTGATGGCGGCCGCCCGGACCTCAAGACTGACATCGTTCTCCGGCCCGGTCAGGGTGTTCGCGTAGCGTTTTACGAGGACAAATGAGTGCTGGAAGACTCGTGTATCCCGTATTTTTAATCCCCGATGCGTATGTACAAATTGCTATTGTCCAACCTGAAGGGATACACATGTGTGACGACGTCGGAAAATCAAAGTCATCGCCGACGTCTCTTTTGCGTCTCAAGCCAACAGCTGTAGCCCCAAAGCCAAGACATACCTCATGCAGCCACTGTCACGTCGCCGACATGCGGAAACTGTCACGCACCGCCTTGGCAAATCTCCTGATGGCCTCGTTCATAGCTTCGGGACTTGACGCCGCAAATGTAGTGCGGAAGAATAACCCTGGCAGAGGTTTGTCCTTGTCCGTCTTGAACCATGAGCCCCTGGCGACGAGGACGTTGCCGTCGATGCACGCGCGGAAGATATCCTCCTCTATCTCATCGACGGAACGGGTACCCGCCTTGGGGTGCTTGTCGTAGTCTACCTTGAGCCACATCTGCAACCCCAGTCAGTTTCATCTGGATAAATCGTCGTCGTCGGGTAAAGTAGAGAATACTGACGAACATGCCGGCTGACGGCGGGTTCCAGCTAACAATCTCTCTCGGCAGGTGGTCCTCGCAGGCAGTCAACAAGGCGTTCCTCTTCTTCGTATATTCGAGACGCAGGTTCATCAGCCACCGGAAATAGCCCTCGTGGCCCCAAGTCTCATCGAGCAGCTTGTGCAGGATCACCTGCGAGAAGCCGGCTGGACCTTGGCTGGCAACCTCGGCGTGGCGCTGGTATCGCTCAATCAACTGCTCCGACGCGACGACCCAACCCAGGCGTGATCCCGGCACGAGAACCTTCGAGAGGGATTCGAGCCGCATCACGCGGCCGTCGACGTCGATCTTCACGAGCGACGGTAGCAGCGACGACAAGAATTCATCGACGCTTCGCGGAGCCGGGGCATCAGCGGAGTCCCTGCCAGTGTAAGGCTGCATCTGGAGAAAGTAGTAGGGATCGTCCTCGAGAATAAACATGTCGTGCTTCTGGGCAATGCGGTAGATATCTTGTCGCCGCTGGGCGCCCTGGGTAGCGCCGGTGGGGTTCTGGCCGCAGGGTACGGTGTAGAGTAAGTGAGGTTTCCTGGCACCCCTGACTGTCTGGTCCCAGTCGCTGAGGAGACGGTCCATGGCGTCCGGAATCAGGCCCTCGTCGTCTACGGCGCAGCCGAAGGCCTTGACACCGAGGGGCGCTATGGTCTCGAGGGCGGTCGAAAAGCTGAACTCCTCTGTCAGAACAGAGTCGCCACGCTCCTGGTCGCAGAACATGCGGAGAGCCTGCTCCAGAGCCCCCGTACTGCCGATGGTCTGGCAGATGCGCCAGTCGGCATAGGGAGGGTTGCAGACGACCTCGGTGTGTTCGGTGAGGAAGCGCATCATCTGCGCCGAGCCCGTGGACTGGCCATAGTTGAGGGCGATGGAGAGGTCGTAGGCGGCGCCGCGGTCGCGCGCGTCATACTTGCCGATGGTCATGGTCTGGCCGCTCTCGAGCGTTTCTGTTTCCGAGAAGCCCGGCGCGACTGGCACCCGGACGGCCAACTCCGCAAAAGGGAAGAGCTCGCTGGAAGGCAAGCCACCTCCGAGAGAAACCAATCCGGGCTTCCTGAGAAACTTGGCCGCCTGTTTGAGGGAGCAAGGCTGCCGGTCGAGGCTCTCGCGGGTAAGATGATCTAAAGAGGCGGTTCTAAGTGAGCATCGAAACAACGAGATGAGATGAAAAGCAGAAAGGGTACGAACCGTCCCAACGTCTCGCCTTAGGCTTTCCGTCTTGCTATACCGCGGCGACTTCAGCAGGCAGCCCACCTTTGGGAGCGAAGGAGAGGTGAATCCTACGGGACCCTTGAACATGTCGCTGTGGGATGCGGCTGCGACGCCGGCGACGAGCCGTCCGGCCCGGACACGCCTAGCCAGCACTTCGTCCAGCGCCGACGATGTCTGCTGTCGTTCCAGGCGCGCCGGACCGGCGGCGGGGGCGGCCTCGGCGTTGCTGAGGCTGTCGCGGGAGGACGAGACATCATCGTGGCGCCAGCGGCGGAGGGGACAGCCGCCGGCGGAGAGTCGCAATCGCGGGCGACGGCCCGTAGCTCGAATGACGGTGAGCATAGTAAGTAAAGACGAATCTCCACTTCAAAGTGACGAGGCGTGGGAGAGGTCAAAGGCCAGCCAGCCCATGCCATACACGGACCGACCCTGATAAGCGTGCAGCCACATGTCGCGATGCCAGAGACGTGCCCGCCGCCGCCTACCTAACCGACGGCCCGGCTCCGATGGCGGACCCCTAGAGGCTCTTCGGGTACTCACTGGGTACCTGTGCGCCCTGTTTGTGACCCCCGGGATACCGCAGAGGCACCTTCGCCTCGAGTGTCCAAAGCCTCTCTTCAGACTCCACCCCTCCGCATCTCAGCTCGGCTCCGGCATAAAATAAAGCTGCTGACATAAACACTCGTGAGAGCTCAACTGCCACTCGGCCGTTGCCCAACCTCCAACTTCGCCTCGACCAGGCCACCCCCATGGCTACAGGTCTCTGCGCTGTATCCGTACGGCCATGAGCATCCCTTCCTCCTATTCAGCCCCGCGCCGCCATGTATTGGCCCATTGGGACTCCGCGCATCTACGCTACCAGTAGCAGCCCATCGCTCGATTCGACGCTCGTCGTCTCCCACGATGGCCTCCCGAGCCCCTACCTGCCGGACGATGCGCCGAGCACAGATGTCCTCGACGATCCCGATCCGTTGCCGCCTCCGACGCCAATGACTCCCGCCGTCCAACCGGTCGAGCATGACGACAATCCACTGAACGGCGCACTCTCAGGCTGCGAAGCCCACGGTGTGCCGCTCAAGGACCCCGTACTGGCACTTCGCGTCTCTCGCGCCGGCCACATCTTCGCCGTCATCACGGAAACCTCCATCACAATCTGGCAGATAAAGGCAGGTTCTGTCTGCATGCTTCCTATCGCTCTGCTAACGGCCTTAGCCCACCGTAATCCTCGCCGTTGTCGTGCGATCCGATACCTCGCTGCAGTCATACGGTAAAAACGTCGATGTACTTTTGCGTCCGGACTCTGCCATCCTCGTCGTTCGAACCGACCAGGGATACCTGATCACATACTCGATCGCTACCGATGGCGAATCCTCCGTCTACAAGCCATACTTTCCCAACTATCATAATGTTCAGCGGCGAAAACAGAAGCTCATTGGCAGTCAAGCAGGTCTGCGGGCCGACCACTTTCTCTGGGGTGCCGGGGAGGGTTCGGGCGTGCGGGACGTGAGTGTGCGCTTCCGCATGGTCATCAAGGTCGATGCCGGCATCGAGAGCGCCCTGGCTCTCGACGACGAGATCGTCGTCTCTACCAGCAAGCCGGCCGCGGTTCAGTGTATCCGCTGGACGCCCGACAGCAGCGGCAGCCAGACTCGGACAGAGATCATCAGTCGGATGAGCTGGGTGGAGAAGCGGTCTACCGTCGTGGAGATGACCTACGATCGCCCCATGAACCTGGCGACGTGGATCATGAGTGACGGGCGCGCATACGCCGTCCAGCGGCGCCAGCATCGCGCCGACGACGTCGACCCGAAGAGCCTCTTCAGCGGCCATTGCTTTCATACGCCGCAGGGGTCAGAAGGGCACGCGCTCAAGGCCGCCATCAATGCCCGCTTCTCCCTCATCGCCGTCGGCTGTTCAGACGGAACGGTGCACGTGTATTCCGTCAAGGACTACGCTGGCAACATTACGCACTCGCACACCCGCAGCTTGCCCGTCTCGGCCGCCGCCGCCAAGGCCTTCACGAGCCTCGGCTACTCGCCGGACGGGTACTGCCTCTTTGCCGGGTGCGAGAGGGGATGGGCCATGTGGAGCATGTTCGGCAAGTTGGGGAGCCATAGCTTCGGCGCCGATGAGACGGGCAACGGCGAACAGTGGCTATCCGGGGTGAAGGGCACGTCCTGGATCGGCGGAGGCTCCGAAATTCTGCTCATCGGGCGCAGTCACGAGGCCGTCTGGAGTCTCGAGATGGCCAAGAGCGCCGTCACGGGCTGCTACAACGAGGCCAACGTCTTCCGCAGCGTGCTGCAGACGCCCAGCGCCGTCATGATCTACCGAGGCTACGACCTCCCGGACCTGACCAGCATCTCGGCAGAGCCTTTCCTCTGGCACACGGCCGCGTTGCCGCCGACGTACCTCCTCAATCAGTGGCCAATCCGGCAGACGGTCATCTCCCCGGACGGCCGCTACGTCGCCGTGGCCGGCCGCCGCGGATTGGCTCATTACAGCGTCAACAGCGGGCGCTGGAAGACTTTCGCGGCCGAGGCCTCGGAGAACGAGTTCCAGGTGCGGGGGGGCATGTGCTGGTATCAGCACATCCTCGTCGCCGCCGTGGAGAGCCACGGCACGTATCAGGTGCGGCTGTTTTCGCGGGAGACCGCTTTGGAGCCCCCGCAGGTGTTGTTTACACAGCAGATGCCGGCTCCGGTGGTGCTCGTGGCTACGTCCGGCGAGGACTCGTTGTTGGTCTACACGTACGAGAACCTGCTGTATCACTTCATCTTTACGCCTTGGGCCGAAGCGGTGCGTCTGGTCCAGGTCGGACAGATCGCGTTCCACGGCATCGTTCGCTCACCGGCGAGGGTCCGCGGCCTCAGCTGGATCCTGCCCGAGAAGCAGCTGGTGGACGGCGATCCTTCGCAGGACGTGGCCGTGGCGTCGGTCGTCTTTCTCGTCGACGGGAAGCTGGTGCTGCTGAGCCCGTCCGTCAACGAGGACGGTCAGCTCAAGTACGACATGCGCGTCGTCGCTCAAAACGTCGAGTATCACGCGAGCATGAGGGACCAGTCGCTGCTGGGCGTCGAACGGCCATCCGAAGGATCGTCGCCGCTGCGCGACTCCATGTGGGTGTTTGACGGCGTCGAGATCAAGGCATGGACCAACGCGCGGGAGTTGCTGGAGGCGGCGGCGTCCGGCGACGGCAGCAAGGATCTGCCGGCGCCGGTGGCCATTCCCGTCGACTTCTACCCGCTCTCCATCTTGTTAAACAAAGGCATTGTTCTTGGAGTCGAGTCGGACCTCGTGCAGCGGCGTCATGTGATATTTTCCTTCTTTCGTTTCGCTATTAGGGTGGGTTTTTGGCTGTGAAATTCTCTTTCGAACTGGTGCCGACTAACAAGAACACAGACGCATCTCTTCCTTTCGGACGTGCTCCGATTCTACCTCCGTCGGAACAGGACGATTGAGGCCGGCGCCCTGGCGGAGCGGTACGGGAAACTCGAGTACGTCTCGCACGGGCTGGAGATGCTACTGCATCGTGTGTTGGACGAGGAGGCGGATTCCTGCCCACGGCCCGAGGACGCGGTTCTCCCACGAGTCCTGTCGCTTCTTTCGTCATCCAAGGACTATCTCGACATCGTGCTGCGGTGCACGCGGAAGACGGAGGTGCGGCAGTGGAAGACGCTGTTCGCCTATCTGCCGCCGGCGCAGGAGCTCTTCGAGGAATCGCTGCAGCGAGGCTCTCTCAAAACGGCGGGCGGCTACCTCATCATCCTGCACACGCTGGAGGAGCTGGGGTCGTCGACGGAGCAGCCTGCGCGGGTGCTGTCGAGGGCGATGCAGGAGGGGGACTGGGAGCTTTGCAAGGAGCTGGCGCGCTTCCTGGCAGCGACGGACGAGACGGGCGCGACACTGAGGGAGACGATGAGCCTGGTGAATGCGGCGCTTCCGGGTCGGGAGGCTGACGAGGACATGAGCAGTCGCTTGGCGATTCCCGTCTCGAAGGCTAATGGACGGGCGAGGGATGACGCGCGGTCGACGAGCGAGGCTTCGAGCATGTGAGTTGGGGAAATTCGCATCTAGTAAACTTCTTGCATAATACCTAGTATCCGTACATATACACCCACTACCTTGTACATACTACACATGAACATATTTGAGCTATGTAGGAGTTTCAAGTGATCAAGCGTCCAACTTCCAATGTTGTAGTGAGGCTGAGGCTAGTATCGCGACCTTGCTGAGTAATCACCCAGCCTGATCACGTTATCGCTCGAGAAAATCAACGCATTTTCGGGCAAAGTACTCGCTACATCGCCCTCCCTCTCCATTCGCTACGCCGCCCTCGGCAAAAACAATGCAGCTAGCCTGAACTATGCGCCTGAGCTGCCACCGGGTAGGCTAGCCCTTCGTCGAGTGAAGAAGTATTAGGTACGAGCGACTTTTAGGTGCCTTGACCGAGTACCTGTACACAACGGCGAAAAATCGCCTCGTCTCTTGATAACTCCCATCTTTTCTCTCAACCAACCGCCGTCGCCGTTCGTCCCTCCTCGCCCGCTCAATACCACATTTACTATCGTCGCATTCTTCCGTCGCTGTTACTGGTCATGGTCGATCTCTGTCGGGCCCCATAGCCGGCTTCCCTCCCCCCCCCCCCCCCCCCCCCCCCCCCCCCCCCCCCCCCCCCCCCCCCCCCCCCCCCCCCCCCCCCCCCCCCCCCCCCCCCCCCCCCCCCCCCCCCCCCCCCCCCCC